>JAAMPD010000062.1:0-105538 GCA_025266255.1 Trissolcus basalis
GAAAAAAAAAAAAAAAAAATTAATGGAGTATCAAGGAAATCAAATTATTTTCATCATAGCAAAACGGTTGGTGAAGAATGTGAGATTAATTTCACGCGTAACAAAAGAGCGCGTAATGAAAAACAATAAACGATAAACTCGTAGCAATGTTAATGAAACGGACGGACCTTATGCAGCACGGCATAACTCGGGTAACGCGACCTCCGAAGACAAGAGGCGGCCGGCAACTATTAGCTGGCAGATTAGTAGTTTAAATTGAAATTTGCACGGATATAGTTCGACGGACGCGTGAGCGGCCTCGTCGTGGCAAAGAACCGGCTGCTGATGATGGAACAGCCGAATCTGCCACCCATTCGTTCACTTAAGAAATGAGATATGATTATTCAAGATTCACACACGAACGCTCGACGGCACCCTTTATTTCGTTTGTTGCTTTTTCTTAAACATTCACTTTTGACGAGTTAATATGCCCGATTATCTTTTTTAAAACCATGATTTAAAAGGGGCTCGGATATTTGAATAGCACACCGTGATCGCAAAAACAATTTCAATAATTCTGTATGAAATATGCATCGATCGTCTGAATCCTTCTCCTCAATATGCATCCGTCAAGGCTACCGACCCTGGCCACTCACGTCTCCCTCAAATTTGCAAGTTATGCGCGGCCGCGTTTTACCCCGAGACCGTGACGAAAGCGACCTAAATAGTTCGTGTTAACCATCCTGCCGATTTCGCCAATACGTCATGCTTCATCCAATCGTTTCGTGCAACAGGAGTATTTAAATTTAAAAGTTTTGGAGCATAGTAAAGTGTGAGAGATATGTGCTCATTCAATGGAAGTTCAGAATGATGCCGACTGCTTGCAAAGTCACTTTTTTCCATCTTTTTTTTTTTCATTTATTTTTATACAGAATCTTATTGATGAAACGAACAAATTCAAGAAAAGAAACAAAATGGAAATAATGTGAATATCATTTTATTGGTGAGCACCTTTTCATACTCGTAAATTGAAACGTAAAATCTGTGAGCATGTTCTGGCTTTAACACATTAATATATTCTAGCTGTTAATTGCGAGTGATAAAGTTTAAATGTGGAGGTGTTTCGTGTGTGTCAAATTTGAATATATGCATATCGAGTCAAATATGCACGCTGTTTTTTATTTCTTAGCATAATACGATTAAAATCGTCAGCAGGACAAAATGCAACGGAGCGAGAAAACCGAGACGTCTGATATAGTGTGGCGGCGTGAGGGACAAGAGTATTTTTTCGCTGAGTAATTAGGTGCGCTGCATAAGAAATGGCATTTTAATGAATCGTAAAACCAGCGGTTTCGCGGCGCAAACACTCCGTGCCGCCAGTCAATCTTTGCTGCCTGGAAATTAAACGGCGATGTTATCCGCTGAACACCCGAGAGATTCGTCCGAGTGAACGGGACGCTCTTGCTACCATATTTAAATGCAATCCCATTTTTATATCAATAACAATTTCTCATCTCTCAACCGATCCGTAAAAAGAAAATTGAATATCATATTTTATACCGTACATTTTCACAGTGCAAACTGATTTGTATCATACAAATTGCATTCGATTGAATTAAACATTTGTTTTTACCTGAATTTATTACAACAATAACTTTAACTTTTTTTTTTCTTACTTTTATAAACAACAATTGTTTGAACATTATTTATTCACACCACTCGTGATATATTTCTTTTTCAATTTGATTATCAGATCGCAAAGTATCATATTCCCATTTGCGGATATGTTATTGTTTCGAAATGTAAATGCTGTTTCGTTTTCAATTTCTATATGTAAAATGAACACGCGAGCGAGATCTCAATACATTTTTAAATCGTGATCGTAACAGATGAAAAAAAAAAAAAGAAATAATAATGTTTCGGCGCTAGTGTGAACGTCCGCGTGAACCAGCGCAATCGAGTGCTGTATGTGACAGTCAAAAGAGATTTCCGCTTTCGACGAATGACGACACGACTAATTAAGCCTAATTGAATGCACACTGAGCCGGGGACTGTTCATACTTATGACACTTGCATCGCGATTTTCGCTTCTTTGGCGTGCCCGCAGAGAGCCGGTGTGATGAAACAATTTTCTTAATTACCATGCTAATCTCTATTATTACCGGCCGCATTATGGTAATGAGATGTGACAGGAAGCATAAGACAATCAAGTGCGCGTTTGAAATAATTTACGATTTTTTAATTAATCATATTATTCCAATCATTCTGGACGTTGATTTTGAAATAAAGAAATTTCGTCTGTTGTTTTTTTCTAACGAAACATTTTATTTATCTATTTGTCACAAACTTGACTTCGAGAATTTCAAAATGTCGATGAAGAAACTATTTTATTTTTAATTGACCTAAATAATTTTGAACATCGATTGGAAATACTTGATGTTGTTTTTTATTTTTTTCAATTCAATATCTAAATTGAAAGTTTAGCTCACACTTCCTTGAGATGTTTTGAAGAAACGAAAAAATGTTTGAAAAGCGTTTTAATTTGTACAAAGAAGGCCGGCTTGATGATATGCTGCCTCATCCTCCGAAACAATTACATTCTCATTACTTATGCCGAATTGGAACGGAATTACTATACAATGCGTTAACATAAATAACAATAATACAAAAACAGTACTGCATATAATAAGTTGAATAACGAGTTGTTCGGAATGGAAATTTGCGATTCCATCTGAAAATACATATTCATCGTCGAGCACATAAGTTTCTCGTGTAATTAAGATATATGTATATAAAAAATGCGCGGCTGAGTAACACTGTAACATTGTGAGCTCGACTCATTTATATAAGAAAAATCGCGCTCGCGAGTGCACGCACTCACGCACTCCTGTCACTGCCACTTCCGGCTATCGTGCGCGCCAACGGGATGAGTCGCGGCTCATCTCGATCGGTGTCCCGGCCTGACGCAGATTAGATCCCACCGACGCAACCGATTATCCTTTATTATCACCGCCATGAATCCACTTTTATGACAAAACTCCGGCCTCATTTTTTTCGCCTTTTAATCTCTGTCCGTTTAATGAATGTGGGAAAACATTCAGACGCACAATTGGCATACAAAAATGAGCTCAGATGTAAACGTACATAAATTACTTTTTCAATCTTTCAATACCGACTGTGAATTACTGCAGCTTGTTTTTATTCACAGCATCCGATGTGCTTATACTTTACTCATTATATGTTGCTTGAAAATTACACACCGAGTGTTTCTCGATATCGTAAACTACTAGAAACTAATGAGGATGCATGAGGTATAGCACAAAAGAAAGGTATACAAAATTATAGATGTTTGGATATTTACATGTGTTATTTTCTTCCAACTTGAAGTTGATTTTGCCATTTCTTTTTTATCTTTATATATCTTCAAACCTGACGATAACAATGTGAAAAAGGTCAGACTTTTGTCTGATTCAATTTTATTTGCAAATAATTGTTTCTCAATTGTCAGCAATTTTATTTTACAAAAAAAGAAGAAAGAAATTGAGAGGATGAATCAAATCTGACCTCCATAGCCGTCCCGAGCAGTTCAAAGCAAAAGTATGTTTATTCAAACCATCTATCTTTCGAGCAGCATATTATTCATGCAATAAAAATAAAAGATACTCCACAAAGTCAGCGAACAATTACACGTTTGCTCAACAAACAAAGTCGCTTCGACACGCACGCTGCACGACAAACATGCGTTTACGTTGAAATCAACACTCAGCTCTCGATTCGAGCGGCGTTCGACATAAAAGCCGATTGATGTAGCCGCAATTAGATGATTATTCGATGCAAATGCAACCTTCACCTCGGGCGTCATCTTCCGGTATGATATCACAGCTGAGCTGATGTGTCGCGCGAGCTATTACTCTTGCCCGCCTTGCAGGATGTGCCGAGCAATGTTTTAATGACTGTCGGCACAGGTGGACGAGGTCAGCGAGCGGCGGTTAATCGTTTATGCACAGTAGCTCCTTTCTCGACACTAAAATTGCGACTAGTGTCATTCATCGGCCTGTGTGGGCAGCAACTCATGCTCTATTGTATACGCGATCGCTCGTAAATAGACGCTTTCACGCACCTACACTCCGCCGCGGATAAGATTTATTCGCTTTGCGCTCAAGGAAATACGCCGCGTTAAAACTTTATGGTTTTTATCGGTTATGATGTGAGCGTTTTATTTTTTCCTCCCTCATTTTCAAGATTTTTTTTATATTGAACTTTCTGTGAAAAACTTTTTTACTGCCAAAATATCAAGATCAATGTTTTTTTCAGAAAAAAAAGAAAAATAAATAAATTGTACATTTTTTTTTCATTTATAAAATAAAATAACTGTAGTTTTATAGATCAGACAGACGATGCGGTTACGAAAGGGGTTTGGAATCGTGTTGTTTTTGACACAGATACTCTTTCATTGTCGAATTTTTATTACCAGGCCACGTCTTGCTATTAAGAGTGGACTTTCGAGAAAATTTGCATAATACGTTGGGTGGCATTTGTGTTTCTCGACGCTCACATGGTGCATACTGAACTTGAATTTTATAACAGATTTTGTATCACGCGTGATGTATACCACACGACTGTCTGCATCTAATACATTCGACATATTAAGCTGAGTCTTTCACTTTCTAGAAGTTGAACCATCTCAGCAATTTCACTTTGCTTATTTTTTGTTCTTCAAGAATATCACGAATGATTTTTAATTAAATTTTCTTTAAATTCTAGTCTCTAACTTTGGGTGAAAAAATTCTGAAATCATATTTTCTTGTTATTTTTGGGAATAATTTTGTTTTCTCGTCAGAGTAATACCAAACATTTTCCATTCAAAATTGGCGTTTCCATTGACACCGTCTAGTTGAAACTGCTCATTCGAATGAAAAAGGAAACTTGTAACGCGAGAATTCTGAGAATATACATGTTATCAGTATAATCGCGAGCCACGCTGATACACTCACAAAGAGTGGCTCCTCGCGTTGCGTGTTACCTTTTCACTCATTTGCCTGGTAACGAACGTCGTCGTCACGGCATACATTTATTTAAATAATTAAACACAAATTGCTCCCTCGTGTTGGCTCGCGAAGAGTTTGAGCAGCCTCTGCAGCGCGTCCTCAGCTCCCATCGCAACCACCTTGCCATGCCGCGTGCGTTTGCATGCAAGCAAACACACATTCCGAGAATTTTTCAGTCGTCATTATCAAAAGTTGGATCTCGCGCGCACGCAAATATTTCTCGTTGTCTGTGCGATATCTAGATTCCCTCCGAACCGAACCCGATCATTGTCAACGATGAGTGTGAAACACCTTGTCCCGTATATTTGAATTCATACTGTTCTTTTTAATTGCACCTTTTTTGTCAGTTTGGTATGAAGAGATTTACGATTTAAATAATTTATGATTTCCAACTGAGAACGTTTTTAAAATTTTAATCATTCTTAAATAATTAAAAATAATTTGCGTTACAATTGTATTGTAATGCATGTAAAAAAGTTGCATTATGTATAAGTAATGATTATTATAATTTTTCAAGTGAATACACCAATTACTTCATTTAGCGCAAAAAGTCAAAGAAAGTATAAATTTTTCTGAAGAAATGAATTATTATAAATGATTCTCAATTAATATGTTTCATACGTTCAACTTTCAAGTTATAATATTTTCAAGTCCGAGCAATTAGTTTCACAGAAATTTAAAATTACGCGCCTTTGATGATGGTATATCGAGCGGATCCTAACCAAAATGGAACGGTATTCCACATTATAGCAACTCTGTTAAAATGTTGCCTATCTTATGGGATGTTGGGATGTTTCAACCTATGAAAATTTATTAAATCAAATTTCTCTCCAAATTGATAAACTTTTACAATTAGCTCTAACAATTATTGACTAAGATATGTTTTATGTCTCGCGCACAAAATTTTCGATCGAAACCCAGTCAATTTACATTTCTCAATTGAAAATTTTTTCAAAAATTTAAATTAAGACAAGCTCATATTTTTATATATACTTCTATGAAGCGGAAGTATGAATTTTTTTCCTGAAAATGATGTCAGTTCGTATGTATATATCGATAATTATAAATCATTAATCAAAATGTCCACTTTTGCTGATTAGATCTAAGTCAATAATCGAAGTAAAATTCATGTTTAAAGAATCTATCAATTACTCAGAAGTTAATTTTAAGCGAGATTTTGAATAACATAATTGGAATTTAATCATTAAAAAAACATAATTTACAGATAACCAGTCACTGATTTGATAAATTATTAATCAGGCCAAAAGTTTGTTTTGATTTAGAAAGTATCATACGCGCGTGGGCGTAGTTGTTGAATTAGTGGCTGTTCCTGTCAACAGTGTCACTAATCGTTGAAGGTGTAAGGCAGCATTTTAAAGAAAATTTCTGTTATCCAGACGTTCAAAACTTACAATACGTCACCGTTTGTTTTTTCTGTGGAGGGAAAAAGAAATAATTTAATATCCAGTCGGCACGTCAAAGCCTGCGATTCCGTGAACTTGAGGCATCGCGCGAGAACGCACGCAACCGATTTACTTATACTTATTCGTTCATTCCTATTCGTGTTGCGGGGCAGCTCAGAAGGAAACGACCCGCACTTGCACATTCTCATTTTTCCGTGGCTTTCCCTGCTGGGAAAGTATCAAAATTACCGCGTGAAAATACAAGTATATATTCGTTTTTTTATCGTTCAAAACTCCAAATTTGATTTATCAAAAAATATTTTTTTATAAAAATGAAATTCTATTCAAGAATCAGAATTTCTTCCTTTCTTTTCTGAGATGAAAGAGTTGTGAAATTAAAGTTGACTCACAAATGTTTTGCAAAGTTAAAAATGGAAACGGCGTTCCCGTTGCACATGTAAGGAGCGTGCCCTCACGCATGATCGATCGTGCACCAAGCGCAAATGAGCTTGTGCATATGCATTCGGTGATGATCGGAACGCTCCCACCTTTGCTTGCTCTCGTCATCGGACACCGTCATGAATTTGTAATCCTGATTCTCCTGTAAATCCGCGTCTCATTCTTATTCGTGCTTCGCGATGAAATTTAGGCGAATTTGCATTCGACGGATGTCGTGTCTTGCAAAGTAGATACAGTCCGGTGTACAATTACACACAGGTGTTCAATTTTGAATTCAATCGTCGAAGGATGAAAAAAAAATTCTTTTTTTACGTAACTGTAAACAAAATAAAATTAACCGTCGAAATTGAAATTCAATTTCCTCTTTGTTTTAAGGAACAATTATGAGATTCAATTTTATTTGTACATATTTTTTTGTTTCAGGTCATGAATTTCTATTATTTTTAATAAAAAAAAGAAAGTTTAATATTAGAACGATAACATGTGACGAGTCATCATTGTACCGAAATAAAATTACGTAATTGGCGCTTGATTAACATAAATATGCAAATGAACGGGTCGGCAATTAAGGAACAAGGGCCTTCGAAAAATCTGCTCAAGAAATTCACCAGGCCTCGAGTAATAAAAGCTCCCAGGCGAAGTTACCAACGTGAACCTCTCTGTCGCAACTTTGTTTTGCGAGATCCCTGATACTTGGTCCACTTTCAGTTTTTGGGGTTATTAGATTAAGTGAAATATGGACGGCAAAGTGGAAAAAGGTTCGAAGAAGAAGAGCGACGGTTTTTGATTTATGTCTATTTTTATGATCCAAAATACATAATAGTTGACGTAATTTTATTAGTTGTGATGAGTCCTTTAATGCTGTGTATAAATTTAACATTTTTGCTTTTTGAGTTCATTCAAATAAGCTGTTATTATGTATTAAATCAGAATGAAGAAGATTTTTGGAAAAACAGATATATAATTTTTACATCATGCGTTAACCTTCTCTATTCGTTTTAACGATTTGAAAGTTAATTTTTATATTCTGCACGTTACATCTCCGAAGATGATTCATAAGTATTAGGTCGACAGATTTTCATTATTGCACTGTGGACATTTCTTCAAACAAAAAATATCTATAAATTGCAGTATAAAAAACTTTCTAAATATTAATAATTCAATAAAATTGTCCATCCCAACATGTGGAGGTCAAATCTAGAATGACCTACCATACAAAATTTGATCTGGCGAGATTTCAAAACGTAAAATTTGAAACAGGGGTGAAAAACATTGTTACAGAAAACCAGTTGAAAGCCGAGGGAACTAACTTTTATCTTGTACATATTTCAGGTGTGAAATCAATAACGCAGCGTCGGAGGAACTAACGCAAACGCCTGTACTGGAATATAAACATCAATAATCGATGGAAGTCAGTCAATCATGATGTCGTCGACGCCGTTGCAATCATGATTCCGCTTTATCTAGGATCGCGCGGATCTCCAGCATCGGCTCTTATTTCGTCCGACATTTATCTCGCGTTCGCAAACATGATCCCGGAAGAGTAGAGGCAGAGGAATATAATAATCAAGAGCACGGTGGACGGCGATGCGCGAATACGATACAGGGACTACCGTAATAGTAGTGAAAGGAGGGAAGAAGAAAGGATGGAAGCGCCGAGGAGCTAAGTAGGCGTCCGATGCCCTGGAGCGTCCCGGCGTCGGGAGCCCGCTGGAATAAAACTATATGATTAAAGTCGCAAGAGAGCGAGAGGAGCCGGCAGCCACCCGCAAACAAACGTTCTCGGCTCGGCCTCTAGATTTAGTAGCAGCCTAGACCCGACTTCCTAGACCAAATTTTCGGCGACGCGCTCTCTATTATTAAACGTATATCAATCAGCTTCGCCTCGGACTCTCTGATGCAATTTTAAACGCCGCTCAAATCTTTGATTTATTAAGCATTGTCTCGACTTTCTCGCGATTTTTGCGTTATAATAATTAAAAGCAATTTTCGAAATGGTACGAAACCGTAGGGGATGATTATAGCTTGTCTAAACGTTTTCTCGGATGGAACGCGAACAATTAGCGCAATCAACATAATTCTCCTGGAATGTCGGGCCCAGCTCGATATGCCACTTTCAGGCCCTACGGTCGTGGCTTTTTTCGGTGATTCATTCCAATGATGATCTCGATGATTAGACACCATCCATTCGATCGCCCTCGATGATGAATCTTCATTGTTTCGGCTCATTAATTCCGCACAATTTTTGTTTCGCGTAAGTCGAAGATAGTTATAGGGACCGCAGACACTTTCAAGGTCCTCGAATCAAGCAGGAATGCCACGATGTTTTGTCTATTCGTTCTCCATCGATGTAGATCCATCCGTGATTCAAATTCTTAATTGCAGCTTGCAATTAAACACTTTAGCAAGTCATTAAAATTAAATTAGTCCGCACGCCCGAGACGTGGACTGAGCATTCCTGACACATCCTCTCACTTTGCATACCGAGCGCTGAGCGAGAAGATAAATATCGCAACTTACGAGGCCGTGCGTAACTTTTAAATTATGTATCAATTTTGTGTGAATTTTCGTGTAACAGCGGGCCCTTGGGTGTGTAATGACGATAAATATCGCATTGTTATCGTCACTGGGACAAAACAACAAAAAGAAAGCAACTAAAAACGAAATGCGAAAACGCCAAAGCGGGAGGGCGGGGGGAGTTGAAAAAAGAAAACGTATATGTATATGTAGCGACGTACAGCGACGTATAAGCCTGCGGGGAGAACAACGTGGTGCGCTTACACCTGTAAACTCTGTGTAATCTCAGCAGGCGTGCCCTCTCAGGGACAGAGAAAGGCGCGTCGTGTGGCTATCGTTATCAGATTTGATGTTGCTTCCTGATAGTTAATTAACGAGTTCATTATGCACCCTTGCCCTCCTAAGCGTGGGCCCACGGATCGGGCCTCGAAGTGAGGCATTGCCGAGATGCCTGGTCGATAGCAGCAGCCCTGTGGGTGGCGCTATTTTATTTCATCACGACTCCTGGACCCCGGATGCCCGGAATCTGCCGGACTTAACTAAAGACACAGCGCCAGCCGAGAGCCGCCTCATCTACGTAATGCTGCGACCAATATCGTTACACGGGTTGCGAAGAGGATGACATAATTAGGGGAACAAAGTTAGGGCCGCTCGCGTGGACCATTTAGTAAGCCTGATGTTCGCGATAATTGCGATTAGAAATCGGTCATTGCGCGCCTCACAAGGTGGGGCAAAACGTCGACCATCATAACTCGAACAAAAGTAACGCACGATTTTGCGGATAAGGATCTCTCTCGTTGTTGGACTCTGAAAAATAAGAAACTTGTTAAAGTAAATAACCGTAGGTTACGGCTCTCTGATAACAATCGACGCTTTGTCGAGAGTGCTCCGCAAAAATCACTCCGCGAAATCGCTAACGGATTAGTGATTGAGTAAATAACGCTTGAGATATACACATGCGATTTTTCCTTCTTTTTCGGCAGTTTTACCCCAACTTGCTGAGGAAATTTCGACAGCTGGCTGTCGGGCGACTCAATCACCCGGGCTTTAATAACTACTATTTTCACGGCAAACTTCATTATGGAAGGATTTTATGGCAACCGCCACTTAACCGATTACTGGGCAATGAAAACGTGCATACACTCAAGGCCCATCTGCGGCGTTTTATTTCCTGGAAAATGACCGACTTTTGAACGGCCGGGGCATCAATCATCCCACCTGACATGGAAGCTGTAATTTGCCTAACTTTGTTCGCTGCGAATCTCCACTTGGCACTCTTTTTCGCGAGGATGCGATTAGGTCAACCCGTCGTTTCGAATTTACGACCCGAACCTGCATAATCTTCTGGCTCAGGTAGTCCCTCGATTTACAAGGGTCCACCCGATCTGAATCTCAAATTCGAAATCGGGAAATGTTGATTTGTTTCGTCCCAACTTGCTCGAACCGTTATGCTCTGTTCATCAATTTCTAGTTGTTATGAGTTTGATTTTTCAAGTTCAGGGTATACAGAAAGAACAAAAAAATCACGAGCGGCTGCAGGGGTGGCAGGAGAGCAAAGAGAAACCGTAACAGCCCATCAGATTATGGGTTGAAGGTGGCAATGACGTGTTATCGCGATGAGAGTTAAACGATTTTATCCGTTTATTCGTCGCTGGCAAAGACGATAATAGTGTAGATACGAGTCAAACTCTTGCCACCTCGCATGGTCCGAGATCCCTGATTGCGCGGAACACGCCATCTTGGTGCGTGGAACAGCCGATTACACGCTTGCAAGAGCATCGCGTTTCCACGACAATGGGAAAAGCGGCCGCGTAATTTAATTGCTCAACAATCGTAGTTCACCGGTTGGTGATTAATATCGGACAGAAGTAATAACAGGTTGGGAGGAAGTAAAATTGAGACGAGCCTTGCTCCAACGTGTACCGTTCGACCAGTCGAACAGATAGTACAGTAATTTTCGACATCCACTGATGAATTTATGAATGGCAGGATATTTGAATGTTGCCGGGAGGGACGGCCTTCGTCTAGCCCAAGTTCTGTGCAAATGTTGTAGCCGAAAGATTTAGAGAACTATGACGCCAGCCAACGGGCTCGGTGGTACGATGTAAATCATCTGGATCCTAGCGCCACCCCTATAATCACGTGGACATCGTTATGCATCTCCCTGGACGTTAGTGAGGCAGCACGAATTTCAAGACGTAGCAGTGCGACAGGTTTCTGCGGATTGCGAATTGTTTGCCGAATGGAAGAAAGAGATTTAGCAGCTTAATTGCTAGGGGTGGAATGATTTAAATTTTAGAATTAGTTCTTCCCTCTGCGTCTGGATTGATGTTTGGGGAATGCGGGTTAAGTGGTAGAGGTCCCAGGTAATCATATTGATATCTAGATATCAAGATTGACAAAAATATTCTACCTTTTTTTTGTTTTCTTTTTTATTGTAATTTTTTTTATTACAAAACAAATGTTTAGAAAATAATATGAAAAATGATTTTAACTTTCAGAAAGAAGGAAAAAAGGAAATACATCAATCACTGATATAATGAAAGAGAGCCTCGGTGTAATCATCCGCACCTTTTTACTTGACACAAGCAACCTGCTAGATCTTCACCTGCGATGGAGCAAGTGCTATCAACAAGCCAATTCACACCAGCGTTGGAAAAAATGGGAAATTGAAAAGCCCCCATCCGAAATGAGCCGATCTCAAATTCCCGATCTGCGATCTCGCAGCTCTTATCTATTTTAATCGAACGCAACGACCCGAGGAACAAGCAACTCAAAACCTGTTATAACCCTGAACACATTGTTAGGGCGCGCGAATTCGTACATAAATCACATTGCACATCATAAACGCGCGTTAGACTTTGGATATCGTTCTAGCATCGAATTCGCGTCGATGGTTGTTTTGCTTGTTCGCTGGTATAGGTGCGCCTTTTTTATCCCACGCCTACACGTGTGCGCCGACCTTTTTTTTTTGATCATGCATATGGCCGGTGCTATCCGGTCCGCGTATTGCAATAATAGGTGTATACTAATGATACGGGTCCGGTTGTACGAGAATTCAGTCACGTAGTTGCATTAAACTTAATATAAATAATAGCAGTTTGTGGATCGACGGTGCAGCCTCGTACCTACCTATCTCCATCTCGAGACCATAATACACCGTCAGTCTTTTCGTCCGTCCGCACTCGCCTCCACTTAATAAGCAAGATCATCGTGTAAGGCTGATCCACCGGCAGCTCGAGTCCGCTCGGCCACCTGAGCATTGCTCCCTTGTTGTCCCGGGTCGCAATATCCGACTCGTTATCCATCTTCGATGCCAATCTTGGGGAACCAAGACCAATCTGAAAGTCGGAATCTCGGGCGCTTTTCTTTATTTACGTGTCATTTGCCAGCATTATTCAGACGCGCAAAAAGAAGCGCCGCGGCGTGGATCGATCGCGCGTCATTTGCTATGCCGACCTGCCAGTGACATGTAATTACCCGTCAGGTAATGACCGTAGTAGCCAAAAGGGTAATTATTGAATGCAATTTATTTGATATTATTTAATTTCGACGCTGCTCACGATCGTGCTCCGAGTATCATGATGACGCTTCCCCGGCGACCCGCCTACCTGCAATCCTTTCAATTAAAGACACCGACACGAATCTCAGAGTATAGAAAGACATGTGTCAGTTAGGGGTTAGAAGGTAATTGACGAGGATTTAATTTCTGATTGTACGCACTCTGTAGGAAGCTCCAGGTCACTGAATTTGATACTCGATTCAAGCGAAGGAGCACCCGCTTACGAGAGAATTTTGATTGGCCATGGGTGAGAGATGTGCCCCGAGCCAATTCCTTGGAAATGATACTTGGGTCATACCAAACCAATGATTCCGCTTTGAATATGGAACACACCAGTTCCGACCGTGTTACATTGTACTGGCAGGAATAATGCCCAGTCGTGGCACAAAACCCTTTGGACGGATATAAGTTATTCATCATAAATTCATTTCATACCTTCGGAGAGAAAAAAATTGTTTGGCCTATCTACATCATTGGCTAAGGGTTCTAAACCAAAATTTCTATCTCTCGCTCCTCTTGTATTCTGAAACGAAGGTCGCTTGTAAGTATACACTAAAAAATGATTTGTACACCGAGCTACTCAACTGACTCTTCTAAGTATAGTCCGAGGCATGATTTGTATACGGCCGTCTCTCCTCGGACGCTCGAAATAAAGAACAAGCGCGCGCCAACTCATTCCGTTGGTCTTACGAGGTCATTTCCAGGACACTGCGTGGTGCTCGTATGTCCGAAGAATCGGAATCCGAGAGAAGCCGCGGCCCGAGGGGTCATCTCGTAATTGCACGGCGTTAGGGACTCCTCGTCAATAATTATGCCGCAAAGTTTTAGTCTAATTGTCCCGCAGGTAGCTTGAACGAAATTTGCTTGGGTAAACCATTTTTCACCCGAGTAATTGTAGTTTCTTCATCATCGGTACCGCTTATTATCGAGTCAACTATAGCGTCGTTCCACTGCTAATCGTACTCTCGATGCATCGCAGGCTTTTCTGCTCTCTTCGGTCATTAATTTATTATTCTGATTTTGATGAATCCAACTTTGAGCTTATCAATCATTGCGCTCGATCATAATCCACCAATTTGTCTGCTACGTTGTCTATTGTTCCTTTTGGGTCGGAGTTGGTTCGGGGGTCAGGCTCTGATACCGAAGAGAGTTTGTGAAATTGCACGTTCTTTCAGCTCTGCGTTTAAAATCTTCACGATGATTTGTGTAATCACAATTTTTAAATACACGGATGAAATGTGGTGTTAGTTGCTGATTAATAACCGCGGGGCAAATTTTTCTGTAACCTCTCTTTTTTGCAATCAGTCAAAATTAAATTACAATTAAAAGTGTAATTTTTGTTTTCGAGATGGATGAATGAGTCCAATAGTGAATTTAAATTAACACCTGCGAGAGTTGTTAAAAGTCTTGGATTGCAAAAATAATGTAACTCATCAGTTTGAATCAGTGCTTGGTGAAGCAAAACGATTTTAATAATTTATGATCGTGCGGTCGAATTGAATGATATCTTGTAGTCAGCGGGCTTATCGTGGTTATTGTTCATGGCGATCGATGGCACCCAATTAAGTTGAGTCACCGAATACACCATGGCGATCTCATTCTTCAGCGATGATGAGATTTTATTTTTCCGTGGCCCTGCGAGAGATAACCGGCGTGGAGCTGGCGCGGGTGACCAAAGAAAGTGGGGCTCGTTGCAAAGTTAATGAATCGGAAGGAATAACGGCAATCAGCAAAAATATAAATGAGGGATGGCAAGAGGCGATCTGGTTTGCGCGTCACGCGCGTTCTCCCGGCCGGTTCGACGGGCGTGAGAGGTGAGAAATAAGGTTTAATTATGGGAAACCTGGTGCCGCATAACAAGCGTAAATCAGAGACAATCTCTCGACGGCGGCGGACGAGAGAGACGGAGCGACGAGATCGACGGGAACAGGAGACTTGGCGCAAACGTGCGGTAAAAACAAAGGCAACCTTTTGCGCATTTTATGTAACGGTTCGGTCACGAAGCAAGGAGTCTCACGAACACTAAGAAGAAAAAAAGCACGCGATGCACTTGGCTCTTGAATGTTTACCTTTATCGCGCCAAAAATACACCAGAAGATCACCGTCGTTGACAAGCTACCAAAGAACAAACACGCTCGATAGACATCGCCCCCGGGCATTAACATCCGACTAATCAGTCATCGTAATCGGTCCGCCTAACAGATAACTTGCACGCTGCGAATATGCAAAAATAATTGGAGAACCACTGCTCGCTGATACCAGCTTAGATTTTCAAGGATAACCCGGGCCTGGGTGTGTAACCGGACCACAACCTACATCACAAGATATCTGATTTTATTTTTATTTCTCCTAAACAAATTTAAACATGTAAGCAACGATTAATGAGTTTTACATTCGACATTCGCACCATGAATATTTCATGTAAATATTCAGCTGTTATCAGCTCGAATATCCTTCAACTGGTACTAGACCAGATCTCTTTTTTGTGAACAATTAAATCTAATTGAAGTTATTCATTAAATATTATTAAAGTATGTAAAAGTTGTCGAAAGTTGATTATCCAGTTTCGATTCTAGAATGTGGAATTACGGAGTTTAATTGTTTGGTGTCATACATTTCTTGGATAGGATGCAATGAATAAGTTGTTTCGTGCACTGACACTGTTTTTCATGCTTGCTAGGTATTCACTGGCCATAGGTAAACTAGAACAGTGATAACTTGGAGAGCAAAATATATAAATAACGAGCCAACTTTTACTCGTTTTCATTTCATAGAAAATATACATCATAAATGAATTTAGATAAATGCAAAAGTTTAGATTTTCAAATGTAAATGAAATTATCTTGGTTGAAATTTGATAGATTGAATGGAAAATAAAATTTGCTTTTGAAATTACCGATACGAAATTCAATTATGAAAACAACGCAGCATAGATAAGAGAGGGATATTTTTTTTGCAATACACATCTAAGAAAAAAAGTGTACGGGATTGATCTTTGCTGAGGCGTCGATTAATAACCGCGGAAAAGCTCGCGGAGAGTCTCGAGGATTTTCTAGTCACGTACAGACGAGCCCGAGTTAATTTACGAAATAAATAATATCTTTTTCTTTCTAGCGGACCGCTGAGGAGTGAAGTGTAACAGCGGCAGAGGCGCGGGTGTTGCAGAGAGGTGAACAAGATATGAACAGGGCGAAGGCGCTGCGAGGATGGAACTCATAAAGCTGCCCTACGTGTCGAGCGTAATGAGAACCGGTGATTTTTCTTTCCGCGGCTGCGCCCGCGAATGCCAAAAGAAAAATGAATACAGGCGTTACTTTTTTGTGCGTGCAAAGGTTAGTACCAAACTCTGTCTCACAACATTTCGTTCATCGAAAATCATATTTTTCAACAATAACATCATTTTCAAAACATTTTTTTATTTTCCAGACAAGCAACATTTGAAATTAGATCAAGGTATATGATTTTCTAAAGCTGAATTTAAATTTGAACTTCAAACAACACTTATTATTAGATGATGTATAAAAAAACAAGGGAACAAACTATTGTGACACTGTAATAGATTTAATTTTCCAGCTCGATGCATATTCGGTTCCGGCTTTCTCCCCTGATAAATCTCAATGAAACCAACGTAGACAAAGAAATCTGCAGAGAGCGAGCGTCATTTTTATAGCGGCAATTTCATTTGAGCTGAGACTCATGCAGTGGTTTTTGATGAGCAAGCTTCGTTGCAGGCCACCCTAACCCGCCATCTTTTCATTAGAGCAGTTCATCCGGCCGTCGCTAGGCGGCGCTGCTCGGTCCTGCAAACAGGGGTGGGTGTTGGTGAAATAAGGAAAACGAGCGAAGAAAATATATACACACACATTTGGTAAACACACGAAGGCGTAAGTATACATGCACCTCTGGGGGGCAGCCGAGCGCGTTTCATATCTTAGCTTTTCCCGGCTCCTCTGATTAATGCCTCTGCTAATAACGTCTTCGCCCTCCCGAGGGAACGCCGGGCAAAACTTATGCGAAATTAAAAACACGTTCGCAGCGCGATATTGCCTGTTCTTTATAATGCGCGCAGCTATTCGCGGAATTAAAATTTTCACCAAATGAAAGTGGAGAAATATAAACGACAGGGCTGATGCTGCACTGCACGTGGGACGCATTTCTCATGTCCGCGCTTGCATCCATCTTTTTATTGCCGATTTTCTAATTGCTTTGATGCACCGTAGATTAGAGTTCTTGCTTCTGGAACGTGGGATGATGGGTCGCCTCTGTTCGCGGCTGTTTAATCTCCTTCAGCACCTTTAAACAAAGTATTTCTGAACGTGTCACCCGCTTCTTGACACCCCGTATATGGTGATACCTTATAGTCATTAATCAACGCCAGAATCGGCTGCAGGTGACGAGATGACTGCAGTAGCCACTGCTCTTGACACTTAGCGGAAAATTTCTTGTTTCCTTTCGGACTTGCAGCCTTTCTTGGATTCTCAGTGATGTTGGTAATTCGTGAATTTTACCTCCCTCTGCTGGAAAAACTCGTCGATTCTGTTTTTGCTCCTTTTGCCTTGAATAAAGATACGCAATTTTGTTAATGTTATTATCGAGTTAAAAATGAAATGAAATGAAATGACAGTTTTTTAGTTGCATTTGTGGTGCAAAGGTATTGCGAATTTCTTTGACATTGTATAGGATCCACGCTACTGAATATTTGTCTGATTAAAACTTGATGCTTAATTATTACTTATCGCAATAACGAAATACCTAAAGAAATAATGATGTCTCGGTATTTTTGTTCGCTTAGGTCGAATCATCGTTTAATTGCAACGTCGGAAGCCCAAACGATTTGATAGACCGTTTCGCGTACGTCAATTAGTTTCGAGTGACGTTCCGCGAGATCTCTCGTACAATTAATAGCGTTATGCATTTACCGTGAGCACATTAAGACTGCTAAAAGGCTAAGCCAGTTATGGATTTTGAAGAATGTTGATGAACATTTATACCGTCAACAATTTTTGCTCAATATTCACATCATCGACAGAATTTTTCTCCAATAATTGATGTTAATTTTCGACATACATAAATTGTAATCAAAAAGTTTTAATTATGATATGGTAATAACTCAGAAGCTAGGAAGTAGGAAGTCTCGTAACTCCAAGGAGAAAACAAACAGAGAATTTTTTATAACTGAAAACGTTACAGGGAAGGTAAAAAAAATCTCGACTTTTCTTGCGCCACGATTTCCACGACTTCATTGCCGGTAGAAAACTGTGCCTCGCCCATTACAACTGACTAATTACTGAACTGCCCTGTCCACCTAATAAATTATTGCCGACGCACCGCGAGAACAGCTCGCGAACCACCGTGTCTCACTCGTTTTGGACCCGGTAGCAATAGAAAATCTCTAATTGTCCGTATTTATGTATCTGCTCCGCTTTGCCGTTACGTTTATATTTGGAAAACAATTTAATAAGACGTCGCGTGGAACAACTCGGGCTGTCCATCACGATGCAAAGTGAAATTGATACAAATTTGCCGCGACCAGAACTGTCCGCAGTGACTTTTTGTTGCTGGCTATTAATACCTTTATAGTTGGGACAATTAGCTTGGAAATTGCAACGATTACATTTCAAATTCTATGAAAAAATAGGTTATTTTTTTCATCACACTTTTCTGTAATCAAATTGTTTTTCTTTAATTCGCAGGCAGCTGGGAACAACTACAACATCTTTCACAGTGATTTTAATAGTGTCGACATATTTGAAACCGAATCAAACAGTTAAGCTGAAAAATAAATGTTAACAAATCGTCAACTGCTTGACAAAAACAACAGAGTGTGAATTACTTTGTTCATTATGATCGACAGACCGCAAGGGACGTAATTTCTTAGCGACGCGACGTCAGGCAAAAACGTAACTCGAAAGGAAGAAACGAATGAAAGAATTGAGGAACTGCGAGGACGCGCGGGAACAAGCAAAACGACATTTCTTCCATTTAAGTCAGTTTCCACGGAACATCAAAGCCGATTCCCGGGCGTCTTTGTGTTTCTCGTAATCGAGCGCATGTAACAACTCATACTTGCAAACTGTGCGACGTAAACTGCAATAAGGAGGCACGGTGTCCAATTTGAAGTTGACTTGGCTGAGAGTCGGCGCTGTCCGCGGTTGTTGGTCTGGAGTCTGCACCCGCCAGCGGACACCTTGATCGGTAGTTAACGAAACAAAGAATTCAGTCTCCAATGAGCAGTGCATTTGATTACAAAAAACAGCAAAAGTGTCAGGCATTCGCGAGGGGCAGCCACGACCTCGCTGGTCGTTTGTGGATTTTTATAAATTCTCAAGACCCATTCACGTGCTGCAGCTGGTAAAACTTTTTTCATAATCCTCTTCGTTTCAGGAGAACCGAATTGCTAATTAAGTCGTCAAAAACATCTGACGGCAAAAATTTTTAAGTCGCTAAGATACTTTTTGGTCCAAATTTGTTTGCTGTCTCTAACCTTTGTTTCAGAGAAATTCGCAAAATGAGTGAAGAAAGTGGTGGCGTTGTTCTTCATCATAAATAATTGTAAATAAACATATAAATAGAAACAAAATGGTTCGTTAGTTGCGTTCAATATCGTCTTGTCGGCGGTGCAATTAGAGGCATTGATTCCACGACTCAGGAAAATGTCTGTACCGTTAGCAATCGCGGGCTTATTCGATTTCGAATTAAGGCTTGTTACACGATTGATTTGATTAGAACTGCAGATAATAGCGCTACCTTGCTATCGAAAATAATCGAGGAAAATAGTAATTTTCGCAAACTCGTTCGCACTCTTTTATTTCCAGTGCCACCAATTATTGCATTAACATCCCAGGCTATGTGTTCAACAGATTACTACTCCACCGATATATGATTCGACTGCTTTTTTATTTACTTTATTTTTCATCGCGATTCAACAATAAATCCGTTACAAAGTTGCTTTGAGTAATTTTAACTTTGAAATTTGATGCGTTCCATTGACGTTGTTTCGATACCAAGAAAATATTCACGATATCAAATGTAAGTTCAGAATCAGCGGCTTGGAAAGAATATTATGTCCGGGGAACAGATTGACGCGATCTCTATTAACCCCGACTAAGATGCAAGTGATGGCTCGTGGGTGAACGTTTGCAATGAAGGTAAATCTTTCAGGTAGCTAGAAAAGGTAGCTGACATTGTGAAAAATAATTGGCCGTAAAAATTTGCAATCATGATTGAGTTGTTGAATGAGAAACTGCTTTCTCATTCAACAAATTTATATTCCAGTGGAAAACAAGGTTTAACAAAAATTAGCAAGAACCGTTAAAAAAAAATTTCAAAGCAGATATTTCTGTGAGACCGTGATGATTTTCAAGCACGTTATTGAAAAGCATGAATCCAGTGAGAATCTGCAGATTGATCAGAAAAATATAAAGTGGTTTGTCACCACGATAAAAACCGAAAAATTCCATCGGCGGTGCACTCCCGCCGATATCACATCGGCAATATTTATTCGGTAACAGTTCACCTTTCTGTAGTTTCGTCGAAAATAAATATTAAATACACACTTGCACGTTGACCCTGGAGAATGATCGATCGGCCGATGGTAAAAACTTCATGAGAGAGATAAGGCTGCCCATCATGTGTAACTTTCGAACGTTCCCCGATGCACCGGCAATATTTGCGTTCGCTATCGGCCACTCATCTGGCTTGTACGCTTATAAATAACGTCACATGGGTATCGTTTGCCTTTCGCAATGCTTGCTCGGCTCAGAGAAATATCGTGCATTATGCTTGTTATTGTAACACGCTGCTGCGCTCGGGCCACGATGACCGATAAGAAGAAAAGTAGTGTCATCGCGAAATAGCACTTTTAGGGTTGGATATTTATTCATTTCGTGCAGAAGAAATTTTTCGATTGGACCAAATTACCGGGTATCATTGCGGTTTTGAAGAAGGTGTTTGTTTTCGGTTTGAACAGCCTTGAACGTAGGGCGTGCGCAGAAAGAATGATGCGAAACATTGAATTAAAAGAATTAAGTACATAATTACGCGCCGATCCTTATCGAGAATCGACACATGCTCGTAATACTCGGTTACGCATATAACCTCTAATGCGGGTGCACGTGAAAGAAAAACGAACAAGCTTGAATTTAATTCTGTTTCGATGGTATGTCGGTTTTACAAAAATGTTATATTTATATGAACTTTCAGGTCGTAAATAAAAGTGAAATTGGAAATTGAATTATTTTGTTAGGATGAAAAATTTGAAAAATATAACGTTAACTTGATTTTGGTAGGGTCGTAAATATTGTCGCTTTATAATCTCATTGGCCAGTGAATCAAATGACATTTTTCATGTAAACGTAAAAGAGCTCGCGTCCGGCATGTAACGAAGACTACGTTGCAGCAGTCTGATTAATTTTGCATTGACTTTTATAGAAAAGGCGGTGCGCTGAAAGTTGTTCTCACCAAATACAGCGGATATTCAAGAGCAAAAAACGCCGGCTTCTTGCGGATGAATAAAACTTAGTTAAACCTATGAATGATAAAAAGTTTAAGTATCACACGATCGGAATATTAACGACAGGGAAAATAAGGACAGTGAAAATTAAGATTCTGATTAAGATCTGCAATCGAATATTTATTGTTGTTCAATTATTCATCCATTTTTTTTTTTCGTTTCACTTTTTCGCAACCACATAAAAAAAGCGTCATGTTTTTTTCAACATGTCAAAGAAAGTCATAAAAACGGTTCATTTTTATTACATGGGAGTTTTCTCGTTTCTTATACAGTTCCATCTTTCTTTTTTTTTCGTCTTTTTTATTTCGTCATTCACTTTGTTATTCGCTTTGAATTTCAAAACTCATCCCATGATAATACACGGGATATGCAAAAATAATATGATCTATCGATGATGATTCATAATCCAACGCCGAGAGATACATTTCCTGGTTTTCACCGTGCGACATAACAATGCGCGTACATTCCACGCACTATCTGCGTGGCGCGAGTCCGAGCGATGAATATCTATGGGGTATGCAAAGTATTTCGTGTTCGCCATAACAAGCACCTCGTTGACCCATTGCATGGGCCCGTATTATTATTGTCTATCCAACGAAGCGTAGAACCAGTTTGCGGGCTGGGTGGCGCACCGGAATCCACTGGGCTGCGTCCACGCATCCCATTCGTACTATGAATATTGAAATCGCGTAAACTTTCCTTGGCCACTCTGCATCACGTCACTTCTTACGTAACTTTTTTCGCATCACTTTCGACGCTCCGACAATTGCGTCAATTGATATTAAATTCTTATCGTTTCACTTGGACGTTCTCAATTTCGTTTCGATTCAAAAATAAACCCCACACCGATTCTCGATTTGTTTTGTTTATTTTTAATTAAATTCCGCTCGCTGTACAAATATTATAATTAATAATGGATGAATGTTATAATTGTTGATCATCGCGTGCTCGCCTTGTGGTAGTATCCATTTTCGAAGGGATAATTAGAGTGCACATTAGCGGCACCTGTTCGTTGCGTAAGGAGAGGTCAAAATCGACCGCGCGCTTAATTGGGTATTATTGGGCTAATTTATTTTAACTCGAATGTGACAGTCGATTAATTAATTGAACACCTTTGCGTGTACGATCACGATTTGATCTGTACGACAGAGAGTATGCGAGGTTCAAATTGACGTTTCCTTCTTTTTTATTGCAATTCGGTAGATTACGAGGTACAAAAATAGACTCCAGATCTTCAGTGAAGTGATAAAAATCAGGGCAAATTCAAATTGACAATTTTTCGATCCCACATTAACTTGGCAGATTTGTCATCTTTTTTAAATTTGAATTAAGTTTATAAATGTAATTTTTGAGAACAGATTTTAATTGTTTTGTTTTTTTCAGGTTTTGATTATGAGGAGAATACACGAAGAAGGTAACGATGACGAGATGCAAAATCAAATGCATCTATTTAGATTGGCGATCGCGGTTCTGACTTGTGGCCAGCTGTCTCACGATGCGAAGTTGGATACAGCAAAGGCGTGAGGAGATTTCTGAGCCAAGTGTTACGTAGGCAATATAGGATGGTTTGCTGCGGGAGCAGACAGGCCGGTTAAAGGTTCAAGCGAGACGACGTACATGAGAGGGAGTGTAACGTACGCCAGATAAGATCCCGCTCAGTCCGGGAGAAGAGCGTATGCAGCTCTCGAGGGTTCGATGCATTGGCGGGTGTAATTGGCCAGAGTCAGGCAGATCCTATCAATTCGTGAATCGCGATCTTCGCACCCGCGCGATTGCAACCGCGCCCGATGCCCTGCAAGCTCGATCCGTCGAGCAACGATTGTGCGATTCTCGGAACCAGAAATACTTTTTTTCAATGAATGAATGGAACCTTCGATTCATAACGAATTCTGCCTTGTACTACGGAATTTCAATGCAAATGATCGCTCGCCAACTTATGCGGGAATGTTATTGGCCTCATCGATATTGTTATGATTCAACTACGTATGAGTTATTGTTTTGCCATGATATAATTGGATGTTGCGAATTTTTGAATTCTTTTTTGTCTTATTCCGATGTGAATAAAAATGTATTATAAATGAAAAATACATGATTTTGTAATATTTTGAACAGAGGGTCGTTTGGTTAACTTTATATAAAAATGTTTAAGAATAATGTATTCCTCTGTAGTTGGCCTTGTTTTCAAGACATCAGCACTCTGATTTTACAAAATCGTACAAATCCAATTAACCAGAAACAAATTGAATACAATTACAAAACACGAGACGTTTCTACGGTCGAGTTTTCTCCTGTCCATCCTGACGGATATATTTCATTCGTCTCCTCCTCTAGCTTCCATCTCTATTGGTCGCTCAGCCTCCGAGCGTGCTCGGTTCTCTTCTCTACCGCGGTAATTCGCGCGCGACTGCGAACCATCATAATTTTCTCCGCGAGAGACTCCACTCAGAGGACAATTTGTTGCCGGACAGAAAAAGCAACCAATTAAGAGAAACTCCGCTCCTGGTAGGTAGCGCACGCACCTCCTCCATCGCGATTTTTAACTTAACCGAGACGAACGTTTAGCCTGGAATTATTCTGTCACGGCACATTAAAGTCCCCAACACGAGGAGGACTATTTCTTCCTACGCTAGAACTCGGTTCTACGAGCTGCTAATGAGCCAACAGGCGGCTACGTGCAATTTCGCGATCGTAACGTTTGCGGCAAGTTGTTTCCACGGGATAATGGTTCGACACAAAATCACGTCCTCGATTCACAATTTACGTATCGCGACCACTCTTTATTATCATAAATTGTAGTTCCGGGAATAATAAATTGATTTTCGTTTCACGGCAAATTGTAATATAATCGTGTAATAAATCTATCTTTTTTTTACAATAAATAAATGTTTAGTAATGAATTTTAATTTTTCTTATACAGCAACAAAAAAAAGCTGATGAAATGTAAAAAGGTCAATTACAATGTTTTTCATACTGTTAGAACGATTAGAGTAATTGTAACAGGTGGGATAAAAGTGACAGTATTGAATTGATTATCGAATTAATTTTTTTTAATCATTTAAATTTCACAATTACAACTATTGTCCCTATAATTTTCCACTTATTTTTCATACAAGGACACAAAAAATGAATTTCACAGTTGAGAAATTAAAAGTAGACCTACATTGACATTTTTTTCTATGATTTAGAAATTAAAATGCTGTTTGTTCTTTGCGACTCGAATACACGTCAAATTACGTAAAGCGGGACTTAAACAAAGTATTATACTCGTCTATGATAGAGGAGGTAATTTAAACATTGCCTGCAGCGACATGATTAGCGGGGACAAAAGTATATATTATATATAAATTATCGCGAATGACCATATGCGACTGCGAATGACGCGTAACTTCTTTTCATAAATCATCCGAGCATAATACAAACGATTCAATACATCTTATTCGCTTGCGTTATTGTGCGCACCACCGGTGAAACGTATTTGTACGACAATTATATCGCTATAATGACTATATTTTCAAAATAAAAATAATCGACGTGAAATTATAATGCAGTGTGTCCCATTTTTCAAAAAAATTCGATTAACGAAATATGTTAATCGCACCTCGCTTCGATTCATTCAAGTTTTGAAAAGCGGAATTTCAGAAAATCTCTCTCTCCGGAGTGTGTATAATAACTTTAAACTGCTTCCAATATGAAATGATGCATAAATAATGGCGTACCGGTAAAAATAATGATAATAACGATTGCAAAAAAATAATCGGTTGTTCAAGTGAGAGAAACGATGGAAGGAGATAGCTCTGACGCGCGTATATGTATATAGGTATGTATATAAGCAGGTTCCGGTCTTCTCACGGGAGTGGCCGGGCAAGGCCGGTGTACCCAGCGTGCGTGTATTTCGCACTGTTTTATTTTCGTATACGAGGATGCCCATTTGCATGGTGCAATATCGTACATTCTTAGGTGCCCAATTACGCGAGTCGATCTGGGACCGATAGGAAGCAAGGGGCCCGACGCCACCACACGAGCATCCGACGTGGGCCTTTTCATGATACATTGCGAACCTGCACGCTAGGCTCCACCGATGTGCTCCATATGTCTGCAATATTACTTTAAAAGTGAAACCTGCAAAAACGTTTTTTTTTTACAGTGAAAGTTCTCTTTTCATTAAACAAAATTGAACTAAAAGCAATTTTTGAGTGTAATTCGTAAAAAAAGGATTCATTTGTCAGATGTTTTTATAAACTAATTCAGCCAATTCAGTTCGCAGTGATATTGTATAAGAAATGAAATAGCAGAGAAAAATGACGAACTGTGGGTAAATATTTTGATTAAGTGTTTGTGCTGGAGGGAGAGAGGAACGGAACGTGAATGAAGTTCTTTAGGCAACCAAGGAAATAACTCACTCTCGATCATTGTAAACGCATCTGCGCCGAAATATAATTACCCCGGGCAGCGAAATCGGCGAAACCTCTTTTTCATAAACCAATCAACTCGATTGCAATAGAAGACCGACCGACTGGTGTCCAGGGGAATAAGGGCACAAGTATTCGATGCCGGCCGAAAAAGCGCATTGCTCCGTCGACTGCACGTATCGGTGTGCGTTCAAAAACCTTCCTCATTTCTGCTAAACAGGTCGCATTTTTTATCCGGGCCCCGGGTAACAAAACGCGGATCTCCCCTTTTCGTCGTGGCGAGCTAATGATTTCATCGTCGATCTACCTAAGAATGACGAGATCCCACGGATAAGCGCGTTTTTGTCCCCGCGACGTACGCCGGTTTCCAGCAAAGCCGCGACAAAACAGCGCGGATCGCGCGCAGATTCGCCCAATTGTTGTGTCACCGCGTTCCACCGCTCGTCCGTGTACGAAAACGACGAGCGCGACAATTTCGCATCCGTCGAACGGCGCATTTTATTCCGCGTGACTTTTTCCCGAGGGATTCGCCTTTTGGATTCCGCGAATGCATCCGACTGCATTCCGTTCGCACCTGGCCTCCGTGCCGCACTTCTTTCGCGGATGAGCCGTGTTTCTTCGCGTCCCCTGTTCGGATCAGCCGCGATGCCTGCACGATACCGTGCGCGAGATACTCAACTACCAGTGACCCTAAACCTAGAAATTGCGATCATGCATGTGCCATAACTCGCGACGTAATCGACCGCTAGATCGATATCGTACTCATACACCGGATCTGGGAAAAGGGNGAGGTGCACACTTTTTCCNCTCTCTCTCTCTCTCGCGGTTGCTCAACAGCGCTTTTTTTCTTCTGCTCTTTTTTTTATTTGACCTTTTTTTCGTTCGCTTTTGTTCGTTTAAGCGTCGTTCATTGATCAGACTGCTTTAGTGAGACAATTTTACATAAAGAAATGATTACGATGGAAACAATATTATCGAACGGATAAATCGGCGTCGTTTATAAATCGACATAAATTGAAAACGATAAACTCAAAAATAGAGAATACCTCTTTTGTCCCTGGCCAATTTTATGGCAACAATTTTATCGGCCTCGAAAAATAAAATGTTTGACTCTTATAGTTTGTTCTTCGTTTGTAGTCTATATTGTACAATTAAAAAGCTATGATCGGATGATTTGCATTTTTTTAGTATAATTTATTAATTTGAAGGGTTGTCATAAAAGTCAGGAGGAACAAGAGTTACACGCCAGGTGCACATCGCTTTTGAATGCTCCGAAAATTTATGAACTTACCCGTTCATTAGTTTAGTTCAACAATTAATTAAAATGTAATTAACAGCGTTTCCATTGGCGTACACAGTGCACAATTTCCGGTAAACATCAAATTGATATTATAATGCTACGGTGCATGTTCAATGTACGAGGCATATTTTGCGCATGCGCTCAGCCGTGTAATAAAGCAGCCTGATATGACTTTTATATTTTATTATTAATTAAAAATATTTTCTTTCTAAAACGGCAAAAATCGTCTTATAAGTACAGCCAGCTTTGCTCTGAATTCTCTTTATAGGCTTCATGATTATTCGCCCTTTTTGTCATGAGTTCTATAAACGTGCTTCATAGTCGATGGATTAAGTTTTTTTCCTATATTAATAATTGTTTTAAAAACTGCACAAAGAAAATAATCAGTTAATCAAACACATGATAAAAGAATCGCCATTGACACGCATACTTGACCCATATTCCCTGGATGGTTAATTATCTATGAATCAAAAGTCTAATTAGACTGATCGTTTCACAATTCCGAAATAAAAAAAATCTGTCTCTTCGTATCACGCATATCCTTAAACGTGCGCGATTCATTTTGTTACAAACAGTATGGTGTAACTAATTCATATTCATTAGCACCGGCGCGAATTTAATCCGATTTTCAATTCTCATTCTGATTCCTAATTCAATTCAACATAAATCTTGCAATCGCATTGATAAAAAAAAAAGTCTGTTTTAAACTAATTTACCTTTCTAACGCATTTGTTTAATTTATGATTTGGTTTTATTTTTCTATACACACGGATGGACAATTTATGGTAATCAATTTCAGTTAAGAAAATATTGAATACCTAAAATAGGTCTGTACGATAAATATGAAATGACGACTGATTGCCAAACTCGATTACAAAGAAAGTTAGAAAGAATCGAAAATGTGTTCCTATAGCATTACTTTCTAGCATCAATCTTGGTCGCATAAGTACTCGGCATTAGGTCATTGTTTCGCATATGATATTTGCGTCGAACGTTCATGCCGATTTTAATAAATTCATCGATTTCTGTCCTCTGTGTATGACTGCCGGGATTTCATAGCTCACTTGTGTCAGTCCTGAAGAGAAAGTCGCCCTCGTCTTGCGCAATCCAAGCACTGCACTTAGAATGCAACATTCGTCTCCGTGCGACTAAATACGACGAGTGACGTGCGATTATAAGTTGCAGTATCGTGGGAGACTCTCCTTTGCTGCAAACAACAAACATTATAATATTCATACAATTTTACGTTTAGGGGAGAATTATACTCGACTTGCGTACATTTGCTGGAAAAACGCATATGTAGATTGTAATTTCCGCTGTCACGTTTGTCGTTGGCATAATACACCTAGAACATGTGTAGCATTTCAATTATGTTTGTTTATCAGGATTACGGATTCACACTTTTTTGTTGACGTGTGAAGAAGAGGCGGAGGGTGTTCGAATTAATCAGATCTGAAAATACATTTTTGCCGTGAGGAAGAAATGTGATTACCATCTTAACGAAACGGAAATTATTTTATATATTTAACCAATTTAAATCAAATTTTCATTTGAGAATAAGTTAAATTTTTCTATCCAAACTATTCGCTTTTTTTGGACTGGCTTTTATTTGAAAATGTATTTTTTGAAATTGTACTTTTCAACTCAGCAGAGAGATTATTTAAATAAAAATGTTGACAACCTGATAAGTGAGCATCACTCGAAGGACAGTTTCTTGCAGGTTGGGTGCGCCTGTGAAAAAAAGTCGTATCAACTGAACTGACTCGCGTCTGGCAAGTCCGAGCGGTCAAGCAGTCAAACGGCTGCGAACTCTTCGTTCAGGATTTGTCGCTATGCGTGGCATTTTCACGAGAACTCTTCGATTCAGTCTCGGCATAAATGCCCATATCTGTTTGCCACGCGTGTGTTTTGCCTCGGCCAGTTCGCGAATCTGTCTCTTGCCTGCAGCTTACGCCTTCGTTTCTCGCCTTACGACACGAAAACGTGATAAAATCCTGAGCAACTGAACTAACCGCCAATTACAATCACTTTCGCACGAAAAATTAAACCGATTCTCGCGAACCGCGCAAAATTAATGATTTCATTAAAATTTTTACCAACCCGAGAGTTTCACTTAAATAATTTTCTCTCCCACATTCATAATATTATTTTTGCAACAAATTTTAGTCTAACAATAAATGGTATTTATTTTAGAAAAATGATAAAAACTGGCACGATGTTGGTAAACATAATTGAATTGTAGGACGAATAATAACCGGCATATTAAGTATATGATCAAAACGCGAGCTTTTTTTTCTTTCGGTGTATGAAATTGAAACGAGTGAACTGAAATAGTATTAGCCTGTGATTTTTTGCTGCTTATTTGCGATTCTCTTTCTTCGATTCGTTCTTTATCTTGCGGCTTGTTCATTCTCCAAAACGAACCGAGTCGCTATGAATACATATCAGGGTCGTCTGTTGTCGTGCCGGAACCGGTACGTGAGTGCGCATGCGCGAGCTTTTTGTCCCGCAAGAATGCTGCAACGGCGGGTCGTTTGAATCGGGCGCTGATTGCGCCGATGCCCACGGATCAAACCGATTGTTACCGACCAACCGGCTGATTTTATATGAGTCGCTGCGACCGGTTGATCACCATGGAATTTGTAGCTCAATTAAACCCGTCGCCATTGCTCTCCAGCGAACTCCATCTGCGGACGCGTACCATCTTTTCAAATGCACAATCCAAATTCCGTTTTACATTTGCTGGCTTAGTCCAAAGCATTCCCATCCAACCATCACAGTCACTCATTTCGTTCTCTAAAATCTACACGTTCACTTGACCTAAAATAAAAATAATATGAAATCATAATTGTAATTATAAATTGTGAAAATTGTTTTTTACAATTGATGTTTCAGAAATTGGATTTGGAGCTTCGGTTATTTATTTATGAACAAAATGCTGTTGACCCAATTGTGTCAATACGACGGAATTCATTTTATGAAAGACCATGGGAAAATGTTTAATTAGTGGACACCAAAGTATACATACATAACCGATAAACAAAGCGTAATAAAGTTGAACAGGCTTTGCTCGCTGAATTAATCGTGTCATTTGTCATTAGTGCTCCGCCTCATTGCTAGGTAATGATCTTTTCATGATTCCAAGTGGTGATCTAATTCAACTGCTTACCACGGTTTTCAGCTGTTACATATACATCATACACAAACCAGAAGAAGACAAGTTATAAAACCGAAAAACTAGATCAAAATTATAGACTAACTTTCAGCATCTTTTTTTCGTTACATAATTATTGAAATTAGTTTTCAATTCTTGCCTCGCAAAATTTGGTCTTCAAATTGTAACAAAGGTGACGATTTGATTTATCATTATTCGCAGAATGCAGATGGTTCATAAATTATATACGTCGGACCTGAGATGTCGCTTGTGCATGCACTGCACTTTCGACGAGTCGTCAACAGGCATCTGAGGCATGAGGGTCCAGCCGAATGCCGACTTGTCCACTAACCCGACAATCCAGTATGTGTAATTCAAAATTTAGAGCGATGATTAGGATCGCTCATCAAACTCTGATTTGATCTCAGACTATTTTTACCATGAACTCATTTTCTATCTTACCTCTTTATTACTTCCACCACGCCCTCTGATGTTATTTATTTACAACTTCGTGATCTTCAATTTGTTTATTCTCTCCCTCATTCTGTTTCCGCCTCATTCATAATTGAAAAAAAAATAGATTCCTTTTTTGCAATCCGAAACCATGATAAACAAACGAAAAGCGCTGAAGTAATGAGAAATCACAATTCGAGGATTCAATTTCCAGTCTGCTTTGCTCTGGTGCGATAAATGTGTTTGTTTCTACGAAGTACATAAAATGGTAAACCACAGAATACAAAAATTTCGAGTAAAAACGTCGTAATGAAACAAAGCGCAGTAAAAGCACTATTCGTAAAACGATGATTCGTCGTAAAGAAACATGCCAACTCAAGAGCCAGGGATTCACCATTTTGCAATTACAGGGTAAAGGTAAATGAATGATTAAGGTTATCATGAAAACTGTAATAAAAGTGGATTGATCATGTTGTTATTATGAGTTGATCATTTATCATTAATCATTAGTATTCCACATAGATGTTTTTAGACAGTTCATTGTTGACATACCTATAACGATGAACTCTTATGATTATATATGATAGTCTTTTTGTTGTTGTTATTTTATATGTCATTACGGATAAATTATATTTGATTATTTCATCTAAGTAAATCATAATCAATTTTAATCTTGGTGATAACGATGATTATGCATTTGCAACATTTTTATATTCAAGGTCAAATAATTACATTTAGTTAAAATAATTGTTTTAAATCATCGGTTGTTGTAAGCAAAACCTAGAAAAACTTGTTTCATTCAATTTCAACGAGTGTTGTTTTTTTTTCGTTCTTTTTTTCGTCAGCGATGGTATATAACTGGTCATTATTGCTAACGGTCTTTTCACTGTTATTAGAAACTAAGTACATTTTTAAAAAGAAAAATAGCAAAAACATTGTAGATAAGTCAAGTTCTCACAAATTTACGTTGAAAAAAAAAACATTGAACAAAAGCCACTTTTTTGACAGTCGATTGAAATTAACCGGAAACATAGACGGTTGTAACCAAAGTACTAAAAGTCTCGGTGCATTTTTTGAAATCCATACATCAATTACGTACAATCGAGCGAACGGAACCAGCAGTTTTTGAAACTTTTTCAACCACCTGTCAGGACTTTTCGAACTCGCCAGACTTGGAAACTTCTTTTTTGCACCCCCTCTGATCATTTACATCGCTTTTTCTTGGTCCAATTAAAGTCCACCCAATTAATTCCCGCTGGTACCTCTGTCAAATTTGAATAAAAAAGTGAATCGCGCATCAATTAACCCTGAATTTCATCGTCAGCAGTACCCCCCCCCCTCCATTTGAACGAGTACACAAAATCATAATTCATTCTTTTCATAACGTACTTGGAGACTTAAGGGGCTCGATGATAATTTACATGCGTGTCGATAACCGGTCCACGATTTTTCAAGCGGTGTGATTATGCGACAGGATCGGTCCCTCTGCGGCTGTAGGAGACGGGATCGTAAAATTATGCAGCTCGGACGCGGGACACACCTGACAACCTGTTTAACCTCGTGGCTCATTATGACAAAAAAGGAGAGGCACCCCGCAATATGGCGCTCGAGCGATTATTAAAGATGGCGGTCGCGAAGCTCGTCGGTTCTTGCTGCTGATCGCGCGCACCATATTTGAATGCAACCCGAGAAAACTCATCGCGGGACGTTCCATCCTTTCTTATCTGCGGCTGTAGTGTCCCCGGTGGTCAGACGGGGGACCAACTTCGAAGTACCGAGCGGATAAATTACTCCTCAGGATTCTTCGCTTCCTTTTAGAGTCATTGCGCGCTAAGAACGACGACAGTAGTACTTAGTGCTTGCTCTTTTGCTCAACAAAAAACAGCGCGCGGTAAATTTTTTCCACGCGCATATTGTTTGAATTATCGTTAGACGCATTCGGAGATATATCTTGAAACCTTTTTTTCTACTGAGAAGAGTTGATTTACTTCGAACATGGAAGTCGATCCGAACTTGCATTCGACAAGGTAAATTTAGGAATTTTAAAGTAGGAGGAAGTACACACTTTTTTAAACCTGATGGATAATGGATCTGAGTCTCATTTTGCAAAAAATCACGACTTGTGGAGGGTGTGGATTTATTCCAGCTTCGGTTGGTCATTTTCATATATGTATAAGGTTTTGACTGCTCATTGCATCTACTGACAAAAAATTTTCATCATAAAAAAGTAGTTGGAAAACAATTATGGCTAAATATAAAATAACTGTTGTAAAAATAATGATTTGAAAAGACTGCTTACTTTACAGAAGGATGCACTCAGCATTTAGAAGCAAAAAGTTGTGACTTAACTGGTTACCTTTTTAAGGGAAGTTATAAAATTGTTTTTGACGTCCCCCGTTTAAGGAAAAAAAATCAAGCTAAATGGAGAAATACAATGGTTGATTGAATGAATGATTGATTTTTTTTTAAATAAAAGTTGGTTTTAATATCTTTGAAATAAAGTCCGGAATGAAGACTTTGAAAGTGTCTTTGTGATGGTCTCAAACTCTTTAAAATGAGTAAACGTTTTTCGTCCAGTGCAGCAGATTGTTGGTCGCACGTTGACGACAGGGAAATTTTCGGTAAAAAGACGTACGAAACACTTTGCCAAGTGCCGCGGAATAAGAATGAGTCGATGGTGGCAGTTGGGTTTTGTCGAGTTGTCCAGACCATACGTCATCGTTGACGGAGAGGACGGCAGCCCTGCGGTCCCTGCTGGTCTTCTTGCGCGAAATCCTTGGTTCTTGCACCGCCCTGGCCGACGTCTTTTATCTTTGAACCGGCAACACCGTTCGATTTATACCGTCTTTCTCGTTCATCAATGTACCTTAGGAAGAACTCAGTGTTGGAATTTTAGTTGGTCACCGAGCCGTGACAAACGAACAGATCAATACATGTTACGAAATATTAGTCATTCGTCATACGTTCATAATAATTCAAGGCAAGGCTCTTACTTTTTTTTGGCAGATGAAAACACACGAAATTCTTTCATGCAAAAGAAGAAATAGTCAGTTTACAAATTATCAAATGTCTTAATAAATCTGCTCCAAAATTACGAGAACTTTTAAACGTACGGAATTGTTTCGCTCATTTAGCTTCAGTTTCTTTTATGTCCTTTAGCTCTCAGTGACTAAAGTGTAACATCGCGTGCCAACAGCGCCATGGAAAATGAAAATTATCATCATCAGCTTCAAGTTTTTTTTGTCTTCATTTTCTCAACCGGGTAAAATCTTTTTGAACCTCTCTCAGAAACTAATTCAATCGAATCTTTCAAAATGCATTCGATTGCTCCCGATCGAAACTGTGAGAAACCTAACCATTTTTATATACCGAGCGCAACGAAGGTTGCAACGCTATCTACATGGTGTATAATAATTGGCAAAAAGAGGCAAAGTGATGCTTAGGTTTTTTTATCGGTAAGCGTTAACGCACACGGTCATAATTTCATTCGTCGTTATATCTATCCCAACGAACTGTTATATTTCACTTGACTTACGGAATTAACCGAGCTGGCAACCGTGGGAAATCAAAAAAAGTGGTCCCAGATAAATGTAGTGAGAAAATTATTCGATCTCGAAGAAACCGCGCGCAGCTATATCAACGTTCTTTTTTTTCAGAAAAACAATGTTATATTAGCGATGTGATTCAGAGTGGTTCGCGGAATTAATTGCTGGTCACTTTTGCGAAATATGATCGATGATAATGAACTAATCAATGTCGTCGAATGCCGTTCAATGTTATGCGAGACATTTATAAATAGGTAAGATGAGACACCTTCAATTTATTCGTTATTAATATGCTTAAAATTGTTATGGAACTGAACAACTCGGCACATCACAAGTAACACTGGGATTTTAATAATGCAATAAAAAACTGCCGTTAAACATATTTTCCATCGGATAGCCGAGGCATTGCATCTTCTAACAGCGGCCGTTTAAAATAGTTGAAGCAATTATATTAATTATAATCGTCACATTTTTCAGACTAATTCATGTTGGAAATATTGTCCTAGGCTCGGTTTTTCAGCCATTAATTACTTTGTAATTGGTTTTTTAGACTGCTTGTAGTGAATAGCAAATGGTATTTGACATTGCAATTTTTGTTTTTCACTATTGCTCATACGGATGTTTGTGTCGAAAGAAAATAATTGAATGTTTTTTTTTCAGCACTCGTCGAGAAACTGTCGCGTTTCTCGGTAAAATATTTTATTCATTCCGAAGCAATTATTTACATTGCAATCATTCGAGCATATTGTGTTTCTTGTTCATTTTTTTGCTCGTTGATTAAAACTGTCATTTAACTTGTCAAATGATAAAATTTATTTTAACGATAGTTGCAAATTCGATTGCAAAAAAGGTATTTGAAAACTCAAAAACGACCCTGGCAGACGGAACGGTCTTTCTCCGAGAAAAAGTTTTCAGATTTCTGAGCTGTTCGATGATAAAACGAACTCGCGGGACTTGCGTTTTGATCGTCAGCCAGATGCGAAGGCCGTGAGTGGTCGAGTGCTCCGCGCGGAACGCTCCGTGAGCAGAGGAAAAGGAGAGCGCAAGAGGAAAAGGAAGACGACGGAATGAGGCGACAGAAGTAGGGATAGCTGCGGAGTGGCAGCGAGATGTTTCTGGACCAATGGAAAGGCCGCGCGGTGCAACCGTATGCAAAGTACACCGCCGCCTCCGCCTCACCGACTCATCGGCTATGCAAACTCTTTTTCTCCACGCTCCGCCCATCTCACGGTTCGCAACTTGAAATTGCACAAGGCCTTTCCATTCAATATACAACGCTACACTAGTACGTATCACGAGTGACAATCTTAGGATAACTTTGTGAAAATCATCGCGCTCTTTATATCACGAGAAACTTTTATATTGACACAAGATTTCTGAAAATTTTTTCCAATTATAAGTTGATATTATTTTGTGTGTACACACATTGATACATTTTCTGAATAAATTTGGTTAAGTACTTACTTTTCCTTCGCTTCGCTTACCATCAAAAGAAACGCTGCTTTTTACGAAAAGCTATTATGTATTTGTTTTATATAAAAAGATTGACTGATATAATGAACAATGTTAATGAGAACAACAGCGGTGTTATCGATCTTTTAAATCAAGTATACAATATACGTTTTGCGCAACCTTCAACTTTGTAATTTAAAAACGATTTTAAAACCATTGTGGGATGCGATGTTTTTCTACAATTTTTTGGCAACGATGGCAAAATGATGTACAAGCGTTCGAGGCGTGAAAGATCCTCGTGGAAAATTTTTTTTCGCGAATTCACAATTTGAGCATATTGTTGTATGATCTAAAACAAAAAAAATGTGATTTATAATTTGAATTCCATGTGGAATGTATTAATGATATTGTTCACTTACTTGAATTTTTAATTCGTCCGTTAATCCATCATCATTGATTGATGTCTCCATTTTTTTAACAACAGATTTTAATTCTTCAACATTTTCTCGTATACTGTGGTAATGTTCAAATAGTTTATTCACGTGATTTTGACTGCAAACAACATAATTTTCGTAATCCTTAACTTGATCAGCAACATCGTCTACGTCAGCATGCAGGCACATTTTTATGACCATTTTTTGATCTACATCTTCATTGCATTTATGGGCCTGTGACCTTGTTGTTACATTGCAAACTTTATGCACAGCCTGAAATAAAACAATGTAGAAGAAATGGAATTATGTAATCAAATGACAATATATTAAATTTTGATATGGCAAACTATTCAATTGGTTATATCCCTTAACAAAAATTAAGACTTGAAAAATGGAATGTAAAAGTGGACTAAATAAAATAGTTTTTTTTTATTTGATGAGCTAAATGTTTCTATTGTTTCATAAAAATTACCTCTTCCAAAAAACGTTCATATGAATATTGCAAATAGCTGCTGAAATGTATCGCGTTTCGAACATCATGACTTTGAGCAGGATTAGGTATTTTCTTAAATGTATCTCGAATTTCATCAACTGTTACATTTATCTCTTTATAAATATTGAGAACTCTTTCTGGTATTTCGTGTTGACACTGAAAAATTGATTAAAATGGTATTAGTATTTATTGTAAAAAACATTTAATAATCATAAATTGTTCAATATTAAAAACAAAATATACTTTCGCAAAACCATATGATTCATTTAAAAATAACAACGAAAAACTTACTGTTACAAAAGTTGCATGAAAAAAGAAGATTAATAAGTACTTCATCATATTGACATCTTTCTATAACTATTTGCTTGATACTAAATGAGCAAAACATTTGGTATCCACCTCTACGAAAAATTGAGTAGAGCCTAAAATAACTTTCCCACGTACATTAATCGTTCAATTTTATCATCAAAATCATGTTTATCCCTCACAGACGAAAATATAAAATTAAATTATTAGAAAATTTTTTTTTATATTATTTTTCAGGATATAAAATTTTGTATGCATTATTGCCGCTTATATGTAAAATTTTTATATAATATGTTAATATAATTTTTATATAATGAATATATGATAACAAAACAAAATACCGAAAATAACAAAAATAACAAAAATTTTATATAATTGTTGATATTTTTGTCCGTGCAGGTATTTTATTACAAAATCTTTTTGTTCAGTAATTTACAAAGTTTTTACATTTATTATTATCATTTATTTGTGAATTTTTTTTTTACATTATGGCGTCCAGATTTCGTTTTTTGTATTTTAATAATAAAAAACATAAAAGAAATTTGATTTGAAAAGTAACTTTTTATACAACTATCGACTGAACCTTTAGTGATCCAACTGTAATTCAATTCATGGTGGTTTAAATATTCATTACATAATCTTGGTGGATCTTGTCGAATATTACTTAACATTGTTCTAATCTTTTGTATATCATCAGCAATTATTTTACCTAAAATTCATTTGGAATACTCACAAGAAGCATGTAAGTCACTAGAGTTATATCATCATCAATTATTATATTAATTTTTTGCAAGGTCAAATTCAATTCCAATATAGATCTTGCTGACCTTTCATAAAGTTTAATTAGAAGTATTATATCGTTGAAGTTGCAGTCAACGAAATTATTGTAAACAGCAAGTTCATCCAAAATAAGTGGATCGACATGTAAACAACTTTTGACAATGTTTTCCTTGCCTACATAACTTTCGCACTTATTTGCCGCTTGTTTACATATTTCTAATGTAACCTAGAAAAAGATTTTAAGTATTAATTAAAATTTTCTCAGATTATACATTGATTTCGATAACATAACAAAATAAAATGAATTATTTAATTCACTATAGATCAAAATTATAAACCTTCTTGTTGTTGCCAGAAACCACAATTATAATCTGAGTTAACTACTTACATTTTCGAAAAATGTTTGATAATTATGTTGCATTTTAAAGTTGTGACGCATAACAGTTTCAAAAATTTTATTCTTCGAGAGTGGTGTGATATGATCATAGTCATTTTGTAATTGGCTATTTTTTTCATATCTTTATAAGATGTAGTAACTTCATCGTTCGACGACACTAAAATACATTTTATTATTTTATTGTTATTTAATTTAGTGTTTCAAATAAAAGCACACATATTGATTTTTTTTAATAGACGTACACTTCCCATAATCACCAAAACAGCAATGATGAACAAGTACTTCATGCTGATGAATTTCTAAACACAACTAAATGTTCTACTATATACCAGTGGTTTCTGATTGATCAAGTCAAATTTTATCTAATATCATTCTTCGGTCATTCATTATCATTGTAACATATAACTTTAAAAATGTCAAAGGAAACAAATTACACATGGACATTTGGATATGATTTATTTCTATTTGTAACTATCAAACACGAATCAACAAGAGTTTGATAAGTTCCTTTATAATATCTACCAGTGATAACATTTTTTCACAATAACGTATTTCAAATATATTGTTCTAAATATTTTATATAAGTTGTTAAAAAAAATTAAGTTGTCTGCTAAAATTTGTGAGCAGATCTTCAGATTGATGAAAATTCGATAGTCAACAGTCAAGTGCAACAAACTAGATTTTTTTTTTCACTGTACTTAGTTGAATTTTTTGTCAGGCGCACTTGTGGCGAATAACAATTAATATCTCAGGGTGACATATCCATTATTTTTTGCGATCTATAGATAATGCTTTGCGAACATCATTCACATTGCCTAAAATCGTAGCGGCGAGTCTCCTCAGAAATGGCTGGCAGTCGCATAAATTGCTCGCCTAATGCCGAACGAGTCTGCCCAGCGCACGTTTAGGGAAACTATTAATGGCAAAAAGCAGCATAATCGCGCGATCGATTCGATCGGTTAGCCTTATCTTTCATGTATATATACAGTCGGTAGGCGAGGTAGTCATGTAACCGTGGATCTCGTAAAGGTAAGGACAGGTTGAAAATCCATTATTAACCCGCGGCGCGGGTTCCCCTCAATAAAGGGAAGCGACGTGCACGTTTCTGTACATATATACATACCCATACACGAGTGGCACAAACCATCCATTGAATCCGCTAATGCGCCACGGAAAATCCTCGACGTCTGCCACTGTGGGAGCGATATTGCCATGACCGTTAAATTGCTATTTCATTACCCATCCAAGGATTTTTTGGCAGTATTGTTCTTTCGAGATATAAACTAAACAACACAATTAACCCCTTCAGAGTACTGCAACTCATGATGATATATCAAATACAAATACAAACACATCCAAACATTCATGTTATACTTTATATTTTAGGTTTAACCTTTTGCAGATGAAAACAATGATCGTTAAATGTACACACAAAGGTGTGCAATTTTTAATGTCAGTTATTTTAAGAGCGTGGCGCCGCGCAGGCGCTAAAAGTGAGCACGTGTGCAACTTTGTAGTCTACAGGATTAAACATGTCACTTTGAAAATTTGAACTTTTAGTATGCAATTATTTCCAATTGCAAAAAATAATACAATGTTTTCAGTTTAGTGTTTTCCTGAAATCAAATAATGCAAAATAAAGATACGACGACACGTCTAATACATTTTTTATCTGAAAAGATATTTCAAGTATATTCTTACTCTAACATCTATTAGTACAAGAAATCGTTTCTAAGGAACTGAGATTTGGTTCGTTCTATGGGTATAAGAGGACGCATTTGAGATGTGATGTTTAGTAACAGATTCAGGTTGGTTTATTGAGGTAGAATCGATCGTTATGCGCAACAAACGTCGTCAGCGAGGACGAGACGCTGGAGTACAAGGATGTCGATGGCGTCGAGAGCCGAGTCGACGATCCAGGAAGGCGTGAGATTTCAAAAGGGAGGAACGCTACAGCCGCCACGAGGAACTCGGGGTGGGTGGGTTTTATCAGCTCGAAGGAAAACTCGTTTCGCGTTAACGTTACGCAAGCTGACCCGGCACGACGGCTTCTTTACGAGCGGGTCCTGGTATATGTCGATGGTAGTTGTATCCCGGGAAAAATTCTCAGCTTCCCGGACTTTACGGCCTTCAACTTATCGTACAGTCCCGCTTGCAAAAGGCTGGCTACGACCGTCACAGAGGCTACTGTGTGCCGAGCGCGCCCGCCTCCCTGCACCGAAGAATGAGTTATGAAGCTTTTGTTGTTATTACGATAACAATAAATTATCAATACAACGCAACAGTGTCATTATTCTTCATTTCATTCTTCAAATTGCATCGCGACGCTTTATTTGATTGATGCGCCCGTTTTATGATGCTGAATTATTCAACAATGTTCAATTAATTTTTGTGAAACAACCTTTTCAACGAGGCATAATGCGATTCTTATTTGCGACCAAATCGAACACACTATTGACGTTTCCTTTTAATTGTAGGTTCAGACTTCAACTTGCACCTTGCACCCGATCTTGCACCTGGAAACCTGACAGTGGAGATCAATTGTAAACCACTCAAGTCAGTGGAATCTTCAACCCTTCGAAACAACTTATCCATAAACAAAATTTTATCGTTCCATCGGTGGTGAGTCAACTTTTGTTTTTCATTGGAAGTTTTATAATTAACGAACCGAAAGTGTAAGCATGCTAAGAGCCCATTTGTTTTGCAGGTATCAATAATTCAATCCCACGTTGGGATCTGAATGCACAATGTTTTAATTCTGCAAATTTGATGATGACGAGAGATTAGATGGAGGCAAGGGATCCGGCGATAATTTGTTACGCTTCTTCTGCAATTGTGACGGCAATAAATTTTCCGCGTATGAACATAACCGGAAACCGGACGTGTCGAGGTTAATGAATTTCACTGGGCGGCGAAACGGGCAAACACGAGGAGTCCGGGGAAACGATTTTTCGGAGTGCCAGGGAGTTGGGGTTTGGTTATCAAGTTGGTAGAGTTGCGGGGCAACGGTATCTCTGACCCTCGTCCCTGCACGCAAACCACTACCAATCGCTGTTTCACAAATCTGTCTTTTATGCTGACAAAAAATATCAACGTAAAAGATTATATAATGGAATATCACTTTTTCAAGTCCGACGACTTACTTGGGTTACAATCGGGCATCAGATAACAGTGATATGTAATGGGGTGCAATTATGGTCGCTCAATTACCGAGGGTGGAGGAAATGAACAATGGGGTGGAGACTTTTAAACGTTCATATTACTTTGAAAACTTCGAACAAACAATTTTGGTATTCTAAAATCACTTGTATCGATAGAACCTTTTGACATTGAGAATTCTAATCTTTTTTTACTTTTCTTTCATTGGAATTAATGATTTGATTTTATTCAAAATGTTTCATATTAGGACTAATCAAAATTGAATGCAAACAAATGAATTGACGATATCTTCGGGAAAATATATCGGTTTTCACCCCCATCAATAAATTCATGCGAAACAGCTAATTGAATTAGACAAGCCGGGGATATTAATAGTAACACAACGCCAAAGCTGATAACCCAAGACTGATAAGATCGCCGTATCTCTCAGAGATGCTTATTTCAAAGGCGAAATAACGACGCTGGACTAGCGCCAAGCGTCGTAAATTTCGCGAAGCGAGAAAAATGGCGCGAACGCCTCGCCCTCGCTCTCCACCTTTGCTTCTCTCTATTTAACGTCCAGCTGACAGACACGTCCATTAAAAGAAATACGGATACGAAAAGCGACTTCGAAAGATGAAATGTTTCGTTATCGTTGCATACAGCTCGTGGGTTTCAATACCAGCCGCGTATATATCTCTATGAAAAGCTCAATACAAGTCGCTCGCGAATGCAACTGTGTCATCGTTATCGCGCTGATTTATACGAAAATTCAGGCTGAAACGGAATAATAAGAAATTGCAAACACAGCGAAAGTGATTGCAAATCGGCTTGGCCATTCACGGGATATAAATATTTATTCGACGGTTTGTCATGCTTTATTACACGTGGAAAGTGATTCTTTGTTCCTTGGCATGGACATTTCCGTCTATATACTTTCACGAGGAAATTGTAATGTCCGTCCGATTTGCGCCGCCGAATGTGCACGTTATCGTGCCAGCGAGCGACGCTGCTTTATCTCGGGTACAAAAAAGTTGCGCGCGATATGAAATATATATCGCGGACCACGCCTCGTATATCTTATCAAGATGGCGTCGCAACGCTGAATATTCCTCGCGAAGACGCCTCTCTTCTCTCGCGCGAATTCTCTTTTGCCTCCCTAGAGCAAGTTGCGCCGTAAGACGTATGCCTCAACTGTGAGAAAATTCTCAATTAATGTCACGATGTACGCCACGTTCGCAGCGACGTTCATCGTTTGGTTAACAAAAACGGATGATGTAAACGTAATCAACTGTCGTGTTTATTTATGTACGATGCTTATGTTGTTTTCGTTTTTATCATCACCCCTTAATGGCTTTCAGATGCAAAACAATTTAGCTGTATCTGACTTGTTTATCCGATACGAGCACAACTTTTTCAGTTTTTTTCTTTTTGCATAATAGGATGATTCAACATGTCTCTGAAAAGTTGGACGATGTGGAAATTATGATGAAAGGTAAAAAAAAACAATATTTCCGCCATAGCGGGAAATATTTCAGATCCACACCCTCGGTAGTGCTATAGGTTGTCTTCCGATGGTGGGGTTATGGTAAAGATAGTAGGGATCTGCATACGGCGTCGCGACGCTCACGCATAAAGCGGTCGCATAAATCGTGAAGCGTGGCTGGAAGCGTCGCGGTACTATCGACCAATCGTTGGCAGACCTGCGTACATCAGCGTGCCGCCTATAAGCCACCCCTAACCTGCCTGCCACCCTCGGCCATATTGTAAAATATGGATCGCGGAGGTGTACAACTTACCACCCAGGCGCTACTCGTGTCGTGCTCCCACCACCTTCGCCTCACCTCTTCCTTCGCTTCGTCCTTCTCATCCTACCCCTGGCGGGTCGAAGCCGTCACGGTACATTCATTTCCAAGACGCAATATGCCCCGAAAAAAAAAGTCGCGCATGGGGTTATTTGATAAGATATTTGCGCAAACACGAAAATACGTCACGAAATGGTAGTCAAACATCAAATGTCAACAGCGGCCCTCATCACAATCGTCCGCTGTTGTTTACATTCACGAATTCTTGATTCAAAGACTCTGGACGGATTTCTGCATGACGGCGCTTGGAAGATTGAGGGTCAGACGGCAAGTGTCCCGAAAATCACAGCCCATTTTATTGACAATGGCCTGGAAATGTACAAGATTAAAACGACCCGAGATAATTATCAATTCAAACAGTCAAGATGGAATCGCACGTTCGTTTAGAAATAACAGTTCTAGCCAATGCCCTTATTATCTTTTACGGCTCTATTTTGCATCAAGATCGCAACTTTTTGCAAACTGCTGATTTTTGAGATCGGGTTACATATGATGTCAACATATGCAGAGGTCATTTACATTTTAATGACCGCGACTCTTCTCTGAAAACTGTTTACTTGGTCGAAGAGCAGAATCGAATAATAATAAAAACTTTATTTACAGTGGCACGCCGCGGAGAATTGCCAATTATATTCTGCAACGTGTATCCCAAGTATAACGACGTCGTCTTTATAACTTCGAAATCTCCGAAAGTGTCCCGAGTGAAGTCTCCAACGACGTTGTATGAAGCTTTTACTCGGAAAACAATGAGCATGGAAAACATTGCGAAGCCCAAACTCGATCTACGTTATGTCCCCGTCGAACTCATAAGAAAACGGGACTTGGAAATAGTAATGATATTATGTTCGTCGTGGCGAGGCGGTGGGTGGTGAAACACGGCGCCTCATCGCGCGCAGGGGTGGAAAAGAATTGAGGGGAGGGGGTGTAATGTGGGGGAGGGAGAGGGAGGCAAAGACGTCGGAATCTATGGATGCACGAGAGGAGGACGAGATGGAGGAGAAGACGACGTAATATCCTGAGTAAAACTTTTCACTCAACGCGAGAATGGGGAAGGGAGGTTAAGAAGACCGGGGAGGATGACGCCAGAATGGGTAGTGCAAGGCTAAGTACGAAGAATGTAATGTCCATCGCCAAGCCGCACGTACTTTTGCCGGATTTCTTTCAAGATATCACCCACGAATAATATGGATAACGATATCGCAGACAAGAATGTGCACTAAAAAAAGAATCTACGGCCAGGTTGAATAAATTGTTCTATTTTTCTTATCCCCTTCTCTCCGCTCTGCTCTTTTGTATTTGGATCAGCCTTTCTATTCAAAACCATCAATTTCAGGACACGAATACAATTTAATAGCAGATATCTTTTGCTGCTTTCCATAACATAATTTAACAGTTTTCTTTTATATTGATCAATTTGAACGAGGTTTACTTTTTTTCAGTTGCAAATTTCAAAAGGGAATTACAAATTTTATTTTGCCATAAAAAAGTTGCAACCCCCAAGGTGGTCTGATTAAATGATTACTCTTTGACGGATCGTCGCAAATAATTGATGGTGACCTAAAAGGAGTTAAAAATTAACTCGTCCATGTTTCATAATGCTCGGTGAATTTGAAGTGATGTTTATTTTTGAACGGATTATCATTTTAGAGGATAAGAGTTGTGCTTTATTCACAGCCAGTGACTGTGTTATTGACTTTTTACGTATAAATTATACGTTCATCACCGACTAATCGAATCAGCCATAAGGGATATCGTGAGAATTGGAACCGCGGTCACTGCGTCGTCGACAAGACTAGATTCGCAGTCCGAGAAAAACTCACCGTCATTATATACCAACGGCATCGTAATATAATGGTTAAAATCCCCGTAAATGGTATAACTGGTGTTAGTCAGTGCCCGTTTGTATACGCACATACATCATTGTAAACAGACGAGTGTATCAAATATACACATCGTACCACATGCGGCGAAGCTATCAAAGCTCGTACATGACAAATGAATGACGTTCGTATCAAATAGAAAATATTCTCCTAGTATACAGATGCAAATTAAAAATTATCTATGCAATAGTACCAAAGTATTTATTCATTTTTTTAACAGAAAGTTTTTTGTATATGAATTTTTTAAAAATGAAAATATTTGTTTTTTTTTCACATTAAAATTAATCACAGAAAACACTTTAAAACGGGATCAAAAGCATTTCTTATCACATATTAAGATACAATATTATTCAAATTAGCACATTTAATTATTTTCGTACCTCCTTAAAAGGTGAGCATTTTTTATCTATGTTAATACGTCAGATAGTGGCCGGTTGTTAATTACCATTTCTTGGTGCATTTTTCATGATGAATTAGTTCCACTTAATTAAAACATTGAAAGTGTTATACAAACACAATACCAAAACAATATGATTACATCGATCTCACTTAGTTTTCTTATATATTGCAAATTGTTACGATACATATTCATGATCCGATAAAAAAAGTAACCCAACGATTACAACAAATTATCATTTAATGTTTTTCGTTTTATCATCCAGCAAATGCATTGCAGTCTAAAAATTTTAACATCCTTCAACGGAATTTGAATTGTAAATTTTAATGAAAAATAAATTCAAATACACATTGTATAAATCTTCACTAAGTGCGCACCAAGCGAGATCCGAAACAAAATTCACCGTAACTTCGCGCAACGTCAAAGACGTTTTTTGAGCGGCCATTCAGATGCGCCACATTTTTCGCATGCAAAAACTGGCCGCACTTCTTTCTGCGGCTGATCGTTCTGCGTTCTTGACGCGGGATCGGGAAGAGAAACCGAACGATTGTCCCGTCGACGGATCCCGAGCATAAACTATAAACGGGCATTAAGGCGAGGCTCACGCGCGGTCGCAATTAAAATGAGAGACGACCCTCGGCAGCTGCAGAATCTCTCAGTTTCTAGTCGGCGTCCGTTTTGTCGAGCGAGATGGAAATAGCCGGTACATGTTTGTGCGCGCCAATGCCGCATCGCACCGAGCGATTAAACCGCCGCGGCATAATTAGCAATTACTTCGCAATGATGCATCCTAAGCTATTCAGCAAAATGCCCTTGTCCACCGTTTTAATAACGCTCATACGCGGAAGCGAATGGTTACACGACATTCGCGAGTTTTTCCAACCCGCGCGCCAACGAGGAAGTTTTCATCCGAGAAAGTTTGATTGCGCAAATCATTTCGAAAGAATTGGAACTAAAAAATTGAAGCTGGGATTCTTGATTATCCAATGCATCTATTCTGATTGATAGGATGGAAAAAAATTGACAGGTCAAATTTATTACTGAATCTTGCACTATTTGCTGTTACACTAGCTCGTTCTATCCCGCTGTGATATCTACACAGAAGTTGATAACTTTTATTCGCTTGTTTTGAAAAATTCAAAACTTTTTCTTCTCCTGAGAAAATTAATTTCAATGTGCAAAAAGGAATTATATATTTACTTAAATCTGTTTCACATTAATAAAGTTATAAAAATGCGAAAAAGAATTTTCACATGCGAACAATCGATATTCCATACATGAATTTGAACTCATATCTATCTACAATTACACTAGCAATCAGAAGATTGGCAAAAGCAATTAATATTGTTCATCTATACAAGATCATAAGCTTGCAATTGTTGCAGAAGCATTTCCTGCGTCTAGATTATAATCCCTGTTAGAATTTATTAATGACAGGTGGAATGCAATTAATTTAGTGTAAGAATTATTACGATTCGTCGAGAGAGGCAGGAGGAAATTGCATTTCGTTTTATCTGTTTGAGGATGCATGTTGTTCGGTTCCCGCATGCACCTGTGTATTCGTGAGTACGAGGAAGGTGTGATTGACATGTTGTAGAATCCAATGCCCACCTACGTCGGATCATCCAGGTGTCACGCTTCTTACAGGATATGTCGTCATGCCAAGTGTTACCGAGTAATTGAATATATGTACACGCCCTTGCCTTTCGATAAGATTTATCGAGAAAAACTACGGATTCTCTATTCAATCAACTCCTTCCAATTTATTTTTCTCAACAATTTTATTATTCCAATTGAAAATCCTCACATATTTATCTTTCTTGAATAAATTTTCAATCATCAGTAAATTGTTTTTATCTCACTGCCAGTATCTTTGTGCTGAGTTTGATATAAATTAAGTTGTCTTCCAGTATAATTACATAATTATCCTTTTTCACAGGATTTTCCATTTGTTTGTACTATAAAAAAACACGTACGTGATACTCGATGCAAATTTCATTGTATGGTGCTTGATACAATAAACGAAATACCGGCAACACTTTTGAGGTGCGAATTCACGTGAGGTATATCATTAAATCCTCTTAATTACACGTATACACTTGAATCGTTCATTTTTTTATAAATTCAATTCAATTATAATAAAAATAATGTGCAATTTACACATTTTAATTAAACGAGCAATAACTCATAGAGTATCTCTATTTTAATTCCGTATTTATTTTAATGAACATCAACCTAAAATAATTACATTTGATATTTTTTAGGATTCAGACTCAGCAGCAGCAAAATATGGAACGCATCGTCAACAACCTTACCATGAAAATAATATCAGGACAATTATAATTGTCGCAAAACTTGAAGGCACTCCTCAGGAAAAAAAAAACTCGTTCAGGTGAGTAATCAATGAAGGTGACTGCACCAATCAGAAGGACAAACGGGCCGACCTAAAGTTGATTCGAGGCGGTCGCAAATTCAATTAAAAGTTGTGATTATTAGCTTGGACAATGAGTCCCCGGAGTGTTGGTGGCGCAAGCGACGTGCGGGCCCTAGACGTGCCGTATATAAGGGCTTATACTAATAAAGTCTTTTTGCTGATTCTGCTCGGCTAGCGCCTTGATTAAGCTTCTTCGCGACGCACTGAGAAAATATAATGACTTCTTTCTGCAAACGCCATCGAGCGAATTCGCAATATCTCCGTCGCTGCCACCCCTTCGCCTCCCCCTCCCTTTGTCCGTCGCCTTTTTCATCCTTTTACGTACTTACCCTTCGACCCAGCGATCCATGCGCTCTCTTGCACACCTCTGTATCCCTGAATTCATGAACATCACGTACGTGTCTTTGACGTACCGTGATTTTTCCTCACAAAGGCACTGAAGATCTGTTCCAAGACTAAGATTCTGGATAACGATTTGCGATTATCTCGTTGCTTTAGATTACTAATGACCTGAGAGTCAAAGTGCAAAACTAATAAATATTTTCATCCCGTAAAGATAACATTTTTTGTTTCAACTGAAAGTATTAGTTTTATTTGATCATTTTTTTACGGCTTGTTAGAATCAAACAGCCGAAAAGGATTTAAGTAGAACAGACAAAAACCCAGTTGTAATATAAATTTTTATTTTTCTTTTTCAGTTGGCAACTTTGGGTTCATCGGGTTTGCCGATTGGTCGTAGATTTGGTTGTAATCTAGCCGAATCTTGGATACGAGATTGAGCGAATAAATTTTCAGAGCCAATAATTGTATTGGTACTTCCGGTAACTAATGATCCAAAAGTCGTTAGCACCGCGTCTGATCCTGGCCAGGTTACGGAGCTTCGTTCGTTCCGGCAGACGAATAACGTGGCTGAAAATGAAACTGCGACTGCAGTATACCACGTTGTATATATATACAGCTAATTCCGGGAGGCCGATGGTAATTCATGGCGACGCCGCCGGCGTGTGCACCAGCGAGACGAAATAAATAGTTGCTCGTTGCGAGAAATCACTTCAATGAGACCAAAAATGTCTCAAAAATTTAATATGACAACAATATCATTTATGTGATCAATATAGTCCTTCCATGCGAATACAAATTAATAATCAATCATACATGACTCTGTATATGAAACACAGTAATGACTCAATTCGCACCCATAACGAGACGATTTTTGCTCGCGTGATGATAATTTACGATAAGGGGAATAGAAACTCTTCGATAATAACGCCCTATGGCTGAACCAACTTTGATTCTCGACATTTAAAATACAAAAGGAAAAAGTATTTCCTTTATGCACCTTGTAGATACATTGTTCGAGTTAAAGAGCAATAAATTAAACGATCGCCTGTGCATGTCTTCGAGAAGATTCAATAAAATATGCACGCTGTTAGTGTTATGATAAAAAAGTGCATGTTTTTATTGCAATTCCTGTTGACGGTTTAACGACAATGGGAGTGAAACATGTGAGAGCAAAGTTGGTTGAGTTTTATTACAATTTTATTTACTATTTTCTGACTGTTGCTTTTTGTTCTTTTTTATTTCATTTTATCACTCATATTCTAGACGAAATTTATTTTTGTTGCTGAACAAAATTATTACGTTTGACGGCCGTTGGATATGTGAATATGAAAACGCATAAGGATGTGAGAATCGGCAATCAAATATCGACACCGATGGTGCGTCCCACATATATTCCAGATGCGGTGTTGATTTAAACATACACCGGGATAATAACGTCGATTGAAGTTGAGTCGATTGGACGTAGCTGCGGGAGAGTTGCGCTGACCCCTTGAACCGTTCGAAACTGCGACATAACTTTAGACCGACGCACGAAACGCGCCTTACACCGTCTTTATTGAAAGGCGACAATAAATAAGACGGGGCTTTTGCGTTCATGGCAGGCCTTTATGCATGACGATCGCGAGCTCGGTCGAAGCTGCAGCGGCGTTACCCCGGATCGCACGTCGCAAATAATGCACGTGAACCGAGGCAATCCCAGGATGTGTACGTACTCGCGCTCAGCAGGACGCCTGTCGCCACAGCGTTGAACTTTCAATTCCAATCCTTTTTCTGTCTTATCGAAAAGCCGTCCGCTCGCAGTGACACTTCTTCGATATTGATACAGTCCGAAAATTCATTAGGATAACGCACTGCTGAAAAATTCATGCCTTATCTGTGAATCTTAAAAATAAACATTCAAATGTTTTGCTATTTATAAGAAAACCTTTCAATTTGTAAGTTGAAAAAAGTGAGTATGAAAAATGTGGTATTAAATTTTGTAACAGGTTTTTATTTTTCAAATTTGAAACATTTCAAGTCTTTGACTTTTGTTGATTATTTTTATCTATTGTTGTTATGATAGTATTTTTATGAACAATTTGAAATACTTTACTTTAATCTAGCGGAGATGGAATCGCAATCCATAAATGAAATCTCTCATCTCTGTTCGCTTGCACATTTCGAATCTAGATTATAGAATACAAGCAGCGCGGTTGGGACAGATTTGATGCATCGGTAGATAAGTAGCGGTTCTCACTTCATCTGTCAAGGAACTGTTTCACGTTTTGTCGTCGCGGCTGATTTCTTCATTCATTTTAAAACGGATTCTACTGCGATCCACTTTTCTGCAATCAAATAAGAACCATTTTATGTACCCGACGATAATTATTCCGCATGTTCCGTTAATTCAGAACAACGTGTCACACTGGTGGAGACACATCGCTGCTTTGTTTTTCGTTGCAATTTTTAATTGTTTCTTACGTTTACGCAATCCCACTTTTTGAGGAAGTTATTGTCGTCACGTCGGCACCGTCGACCTGTTTGTTCGGACAGTTTTATGTCGCAGCATATTTCATTGCATATTTTTTGTCTCTTACCACACGCAGGATTTAGTAATAACGTCATATATGGCAAAGCTGCATTCTGCTCGGGAATCGAAGCTAAATAATAGCGATATGATTAAAACAGAACGGCCTCGAATAGCCTTTCGAGAGAACAAATCCTGGAGTCCCGGATTCAGTTGATTTTAATATTTATTGCTTTTTGAATTGGAAATTCAGGAAAGGCAATGCTGCTGTCACAAACTAGCCACCAGCGAGTATCAGCTTACCACTTTTGCAATGATCAATGAAAATGCAATCGACGCATTGCGAAATCATTTTAAGAAAAAAGTATCTCAATCAGATGGCGAATTTAAAGGTGATATTTTTTGTGAACCATAAAAATTAACGCACTAAATCACAATTTTATTTCTGCCGTTTATAACTTTTCCAACAATATTTTTCAAGTGATGGAATATTGTGTTCGGTGTAGGCGAAATTAATACGATGAAGATGTCTAGTAGTTATTTCAATGTTTCAATGTTTATTGAGAGCAAGTGCCGAAATGGTACAGAATTCTCAATATGCCGACTCCAAGTTAAAGATGAGACGGCTGCGTAAATTATCCTGACGGTGTATACTTACGAGATGATTTACAAGCAGGCAGCGAACGCTTGATTTACACTTGGCCGTTCGTTGCAACTTCGGGCGTAAGGCGAGAAGGGGTTTGCGAGTTGAAATATACGACAGCGGGCACTAAAAATCTCCACCCTCGTGTCATCCCTCTCTATATACCAAATTCGTGTATTTCTTCGCACTACAACTGCGCATCGACTGCGTTGTGAAAACATTCGATCGTTTTAATCTTTATCATCACTCTGCTTTTCAATTTCAGTTTGTATTTTACAGTTTCAATTTATAGTTAAGTTCAAAAATGTCGATGCAGATTCCACGTTTGATTTTCTTTTACAAAAAAAAAAGAGTTTGGTTCTCAATTACAGTTGTTGAAATAATGTTAGAACTCAGTTATTGTCTAGTTTCTGTATTACATGTATACAAGTTACATCTTTTTTTCTCAAGTCGTTTCAGTCCTTTTGTTCGAGAGCATTGCTCTTTTTTTATCTTTGAAACGGTGTAAGAAATATAGCAAAGAACGTAGAGTCCTAAGAGAGTGTGTAATTTTTACTAATATGCTTCATAATAAATCCTTCAGTCTAACTAGAATCATTATAAAACACGAACATTTTTCGTTACGAATATAGCAATGAAAAATTATAGAACAAAGAAAACAAGACGAGAAAAAAAACAAATGATGCTACACGTAAAGAATAATTTAGAAGACACTGTTGAAGTTTTCTTTTTTCTTCTTCTTCATCTACTTCTAGTTGTTACATTTGTTATAGGTACTTAGTTTTGACGGTTTAATTACAAATTTGTTTGATCTTATCGTCGGAAAAAATTATTGCTAAGTGAGAACTAGAACAATTATCATTGTAAGAAATATAGTTTCATACCAAAAATGTAATGACAGAAAATGACTATCCAGCGACCTTGCTTTTCATGAGCCTGACATGAAAATGAACATTTTATAAACAAGCATCTCACATCTATATTATTTCTGAATCTAAATAACTTCCACAACTGGAAAAGCATCTTGTAAATTAGAACCAAATTTTGCAGGACAAAAAGAAGAGAGCGTATGGGATACATCGGAATACCGAAAGACCGGTAAACGACGGGCTCTCATATTGCCCGACTATGAATCGTCGGAGCGTGAGATCGTAAAGTCGCTGGCTTATCATCGTGCGCATCTTAATGTATACGTACGTGTACATCTACATAAGTATGGCCGCGCGGTTGCGTACGTTATACGCGCGGCTCGCGCGCGCGTAAAGGACGGCAAAAGGCAGGCAGGCTCGGCCGGCACAGGTGTCCGACGCCTCAAACAACATCTTTATGCTCTTAACCCCGGCCTGCCTCGCACTTATGCGATATTTCTTCGACTGCGCATTGTGCGCCTTACCGTGTATATACGCGTGAGATGATGTCTGTATTTTATATTCACGCTGGCGCTGAAAGATGCTGCACAAGTCCACTGCCCTTACAACCGCTTGATTTAATGCTCTACCCGATAAATAATTCGCAAATTTATAACCTATTGGCCATTATCAGTCAGCTTGAAATAAAATATGGACCGTCCGACTCGGGACGTAAAACCTCGCCGGTTTAATTATTCCCCGGCTTATTTAGGTGGTTTTTGGGGAAAAGTTATTGCGCTCGAGAAACACGATACCCCGGGAAATCATTCGGCCAATGGCTTTATAAGTAATTGATGGCAGGCTGCTTTTCAGGCATCTGATATCATGTAAATTTATCAGACGCGTCACGTTATGTGAACGAGGGTTCGGTTATTTGCGCGTTTTCTCATTTCTAGGATTAATTAACATATAAAACATATCAAGTCATACGATGAATCATCGAATAATAACAAACTTTCCCTCGGCTAATCAGGAAGAAAAATATCGAACTTTGTGTGATCAACATTTTACATTATTATGTTTCTATCAAAAATGACGCGAATGAAATTGCGGTTGCGCAAATTTTGCATAACGTTTCTCTTGATAATCAGCTATTAAGTTTTATTGCATCTGCGATGCATGAAAAAAAAGTTGATGGAAGGTTTAATCAGATATACCGATGGGTTTGATGGTTGAGTTAAGCAAGGTGTTAGGGCGAGGTCATAACTGTATCGGTTTCGCATTCTACGTTGGATAAATGAATATTGTTAACATTCTGCGTTATCTAGATCCGAGAAGAGTTGATTAGATATTTATGATATCCATTTGATTGGAAAACGTTTTATTAGCTCGTCCCGGAAACTATGTAGAAGCTATAGTAGGCTGACGAAGTTTTATAATTTGCCTAATAACAGAGTGAGTGCGTTCGAAATTATGGTTACAACGATGCGATGATTTCTGTTATATAATAAAAAAAAACGCTGAAGCAAATTTTGGTATTAAAGAATACACAATTTTTCATCTTCCCAACTAACTGTAATACGAAATTACAACAAAACTAGATTTTATTTTTCACGAAATAGTTTTCTATGCTTGTTAACGCGTTTTTATTACTAAAACATCTGTAAAGTTTTAACTGATTGAAATCAGATAGGATTGAAATATTTTCTATTATTTATTTTATTCATAACTGTAAAATTTTTTTCATAGAACCAAACAAACTTTTTGAATGTATTATATTTTAATTTTAGTAAAAAAACTATAATCAGTTCATAATTATAATGCAATTATAATTCTTACTAACAATTTCAACGAGAATCAGTTTCTATATGGTTATATGAAGGAAACGCAGTGATACATATCCTTCTATCATTTCAATCAGCTTGGAAGTGTTTCAAACCCTAACGTACAGTCGTAGAATTCATTCAAATTTTGGATACAACAATAAAATCGATTGATGGTCTTGATGGATAATGTTTTTATTAATTTGAGATAACACTTTGTTAATACCAAACATTTCTGATTGTTAAAAGAAGATAATTACAATACAGAGTGTAACTGTTGAAATCAGGTCAAGCATTTCGCATACTGAAAAATGCGCAGCATTTAATTAAAGTGAAATATTATAGAATAAATATTGATGCAATTTCAAATCAGTAGTGATTTTACTTAAAAGTAAGATCGTGATACAAATACTTAACTACAGTCTTAACAATACTGATAAGCTTTCTGCATTCATAACAAACAATATTTTTTTTTGTTCGCACCAAATCTTAATGAAAATCTTGAATCCATTAAAAAAATATATATAAAAACAAACCATCTCACAATACACAGCTGATTTAAAAGTCGCAACAATTTTATACAAATTCCAAGAGACATAAAGTACCCCGCCCAGGTGATACAATAAATTGAACGTTTTTTATTCGTCCGTAACATGGTCTTAAATCTGGAAACCGAGATCGGATCGTTTTATCGGACGAGCCGACGCAATATTTTGTCAATAATTGTTAACAAACCGATCTCGAAAATCACGCGACTTTATCCGCGCCTTGGTATTATTCAAAAAGCACTGTAGCCGGCGCGCGTGGTGACGAAGCTTGACGCTAGGCGGCTTTGATTTCGCCGCGGTTGTCGGCATCTGATTAGCATCCCCGTCGTCCTGTTGACTGGGCACCTCTTCAGTTCGGCGGACGAAGAGAACGATACGGCGTTCGCATTTGGGCAAGAGAGTCGCGACGTCACCGCTGCCAGTGGCACGTCTTCCAACCATCCGTCTAGCCGTCTAACCGCGAGCTGAGTTATTTCCTACCGACTGAAAGCGCTCGTACGAGCCGTGCTGAAATCATTTAAATGTTCCTTTGCGCAGTCCCGCGTTTTAGTCGCTCATCTCTGATGGCCGTTCGCAGAATACGTTCCCCTCGTCTCCGACGAATAGAAGAAATAGTTGTTAGACATCCGACGCTCATCAGCGTGTCATCTTGGCTGCAAACAGTAGCAATTATTAGGTTTATGAATATATACGAATGCTTCGTAAGAAAAGTGAATGGAGGGTTTGGAATACCGAGCAGGCCTGTCGGAAATTCTGTCGGCTCTCAGTCGGAAGCAGTTTGATTGTTAAAATTCAGCTGATATCTTGGGAATTTCAGAAAAAAAACTACTTCCTATGATCTGTGTTAAACTTGTTTAGAAATGTTTGACTTTTTAACGACAGATTTGCTGCAATGAATTATATGCTTTACAAAAAAGTTTATGTTGTCACTCTTTGAACAAATCTAAATGTTCCAGGCACTAGTAAGATGAACAAAATCTTCATTTTCAAAAAGTGACTTCAAATAAATTGATTAATTATTTTTTCGCTGTGTTATAGTTTTGCAATTTTGACAAACAAAGAAAACAAAAAAAGTTACAATCTTGCACCGGTGAATCTTGATCAAATGTCAACATCAACTACACTGAGGAAATGAGATTGTACAATATGGATCATAATTTTATCATACTGTAATGAACACGATCCATATCGCGTTGACCTAATTCTTAATTTTATTTTATCTTTATAGAATCATCACCAAGTTATGAACTTTTTACTTTATATCAATTCGATCACGTGAGTGATGCACATGCGAACATGAATTTTGAATATTTTACTATACGTACACTGTGCTATCTTTGCAATTACATCTCAACTATTTTTACAATGACATAATATTCATAGTAATGATTGTACCATATTTTTTGCAGATAAGCCACGATGTCAACTTAGAGGACGAAGACAAAGGTGAAAGTTCATCGTGAAGCATGCAAAAGTACGAGCAATTTTTACGCAGTGTGGAAGGCGAGAGTTGGTGATGTGTATGACTGTTCTTTTGCGTCGTAATGTCGATCGCGATAAAAAAGGGCACCGAGAGCGGGCATCATACGACGCAGCTCCCACAACGAATGACTTTGCATTCCTCGCGTGCATTTGGGTTTGGTAGCGGCCGACGGTGCCTTTCAACCAGGACCTTTGGCAATTTCTGACCGTCCGGACATACCCAGATCGCATTCGTCGAGAGCTTAATAATATGCGGCCGTCTAATAAAACGATCGGCGATTATCGTGCAATTATGCCGTCTCATTAATCCCGCCGGTAATTATGTCCCCCCGGTCACCTCCTTTACCTTGATCGCTTTCATAACTTATGAGCGCATGCAGCTATGCGTCGTGCCAATTACAAGCGGAGACCGCATGGAAAACGCGACTTTTTGCACCCGCATTGCTGCCTCGGTTTATTTCTACTTTTCTCATTTGTTCGAGAAAAAGAAAATCGCAGATGCGACGTCGAGGCGGAGCCCGGTAAAAAAAAAAATGCAACGCTCTGACCGCGGCAAATTATGCGACGTCGGCGATGACAGAAGTATAGCCTCTCGCCTAGGATTTAGGACTACGAGATTTTCTTCAGCATTTCGCTCGTTTTGCGTAATCGTTTTTCTATGAAATTCTTTCGTCAAGTGGGTTTTTGTCAAGGAAGACTTTCAGATAACTTGGAATCGTTGATGAAATGGTGATTAAGGCTCCGCGAGGTTTATTGGCTTGGAAACGTTTCTTGCCGCGGTATTGTACGACTGCTACTTTCGAGAGCAAAAAACAATTGCTGGTTTCCTGCGAGTGCTTATTTTTGTGACGGCACTTTTTTTTATCGCCACGGATTGATATAGGTCCGAACATTTTATTATACTCAAAGTACCATCGAGTCCGCTAAAAAGATGTCACTTGAAGTATTTTCTTCTGCAGTTGGAAGCTCCGAATTGCAATTTAAATTTTATTCGAGCAAAAAGTTTGGGTTTTGTTCAGCGTCCAGCGGGCGTACCGAAAATCGGCTATTCATAAAATTTTTTTTCTCTCTCCCTCTCTCGGGGGATTTTGCAATATGATCGCGCGCGGAGGCCGAAATTTGATTGAAACGCGCGCGGAATTGAGCCGAAAGTGAAATTCGTTTGTCGCAAAAATTGCGGCAAATAGCGGGAGGTCGTCCCGAAAAGATGCGAGTCCTCCGCCACCGATGATGATTGAAAAAATCCGCGAGCCGGAGAATCTGCACGGTCCTCGATTGTGAGTGACGGGCGGCGGCGCTTTTGCCACGATGTAGATTTGTTTGCATTTAAAAATCAAATCGCAGATACTCTGCCACTCGTCCCCGCCTCGGCTTGGTATGCGCTCGGGCTCCGTGATACGTTCCCGGACAATGCACGCCAGTTTTTGCGTCGTTTGCTGGGCTTCGTGGAGCGCGGCACGGTCCAACGGATGAATTCGAAATCTCTCTCCTTCTTTCGCCCCAGGACCCCGCATAAAGCCCTCTTTTCCCTTTGACAATGAAACGAATAATCTTCGTCGGCGCTCAAAGCATGCCGCGCATGCCCGCCACCACCACGTTGATACCGATTTCAGAGTTCCCGCCAAAAAAAGCCGTGATCGAGCTGCCTTTTTTAATTCGAAAACGAGATGATTAAAACGACCGATGACCGTTTCATTCGGCCCGCGTTACATTTATATTTAGATACGTCGCGCCGTTCGTCGAATAGCAATTTCGGTATTCTTTCTGGCTCAAATTAAAATTAAAAAAAAACTCAATTATTTTACCATTTAACATTTCTCGCATTGGTTAGACAGATACTTATTAGAGACGGAACGATTTTCGTAAATGAATAAAAAAAATTGTACAATTGTCCCAGAGGTGAACAACTATGATAGTTGAACAAAATTTCTATTTTATAAATAAATCATTTCATGAAGGTCATAACGAAATTACTAACTGAAATGATTGAAAAAATGCAAAATTTATTTTGAATGTTTTCTTTTTGTATAAAAAAAGACGAATATGGAAAGTAATATATGTCTGGTTGGATATTCTCATTCAGTGTTTTTTTGCCAGTGTTATTAACTGGTAGCAATTAAAAAAGACACTGAAGAAATACAAATTAAATGCCACCTTTGCGATATCGCAGGTTTGAATATTCATACTCTATATAATCCGGACAAGAAGGGCTATAATGAGATACTTAATACCTTTACTGAGCTCATGCGATATTGCGTGTAACCTTCCGCGGTATCACTGCGAAATGCCATATGCGGTAATTAATAAAATTCATTTCAATTAACCGTCTACGTATATAATGTATATAAAATATTCCAAAACTCAAGAGAAATTACGATTCAGTTATTAATCTAATTAGAACATTTGCAATTTCAATACGCCGCCATTATCTCTCTTTTTTTCACGTGTCATATTACTATGACTGACTCTTGTTTCCTGTGAATGAAAATTGCATAAAAATGCTAGAAATCAGTGCTGAATTATCACTTATCTATTTTTCAATCCAATTAATCCTATTCCATTTCCAATCTTGAAATCAAATTATTCTTACTAAAGTTACACCATACTGCACTACTTCAGGGGAAAAAAAATGAAATTTTGAATCGCAAAATTGTCTATTAGATTAATGGAAGGAAAAATGGGATTTGTGTTAGTAAAAAATTTGTAATCATTTGTATAGAATAGAAAGTGTATCGTCAAGTGTGTGAAGTTTATTTTGTGCGATAAGGATTTTGATCGCAGTGAGATACTACGGTGCGACAAGAAGCAGGTGTACAATGCTACGGTATCGAATTCATGGCGTACAACGCACGCACAAAGAGGAGGAGATTGTTTGATTATGCAGTCGCGCAATTATGCGCTCGTAGGCGCTCGAACTCAAGAAAAAGATGACTGATGCGTCGGTCTCCCGTGTCCGCGGTTCGCGCAACCGGAAAATATAAATTTCAAATCCTTGCCTCATTTTTGTCGGCATTCGGTTGACTTAATTTCATACCCAATTAGATGAATGCAACCAACTACCCGCGGATAAAAGAATTCCACGCCGATTATTGTTTTATACCTTTATCACGTATTTATCGGCATTATAAAAAACGCCAACAATTTTTTCATCAAAATATATAATATTTCGAACCATTTCCCACATGTGATGCGATACTTCATTTTCATTCATTTTATATAATTTTTTTAACATTTTTATTATCTTCGCTCAACTGTATACTAATTAGTCTAATTAAAGTGGTAAAAAAAATAAACGATTTCACGCAGCTTTCCCAGTGAAATACGCGAAAATAAATCACATCGAGGGTGATTAGTACAGAAAACGTAAATTAAAGGCTCAAAGACGAGTGTTCGCTTTCAACAACCAGCCGTGAACTGTAATTTTGGTTTGATATTATTTAAATAGCAGCTTTTTAATAGTTGTCTTTCGCCAGACGCGTCGACCACGCCATACATAACCCAGGCCCTGTCATTATTTCATCGAACTCTTTTTCGCGAAGCCCAGTTTTTAACCCTCTCCCACCAACCTACCGGCAACCAGCTGCTCCACACGCGTTTTTAGATCCCGAGCAACCCTTTTGAAAAATTACGATCACTCGGTGGTAATTCTTTAAGTGCTCGAACGCTCGACAACCCGAGATGATTATACGAATTTGTCATCGGAGGTTTACTTCGCTGGGCCGGAGAAGGCTCATTCGTAAAATACGTGAATGCAATTGAATATTATCGTAGGGCTCTTTTCGAGACTGATTTATGACCCGATTAAGACATAATTCGCGGGGAAAAGCGCGTTACAAAATCGCCTTTGTGTCAGATTTGGCGGCTGGAGTAAAGTTCAAAATTTATCGCGAATGACAGAACAATTTCCTTGCCTATTCTTTTTCATCGGGTTTAAATTTCGCCTTTGTTATTATTTGCTCGGCCTGTTTCAAAGTATGGGTGCAAATGTTCCAAAAGACTAACATGTGATATGGCAGCAATTAAAGTGAAGGTTCGTCTGTGCAAATATCATCGGCATCCACTCACTATCCGTCATGATTTGCATATGCAGAGGAATGAAAAAAAGGGGGAAAAATAATTAAAGCGCCATGATCGCTATCTAAATAAGAAGTTGGCGTGACTTGGCACAAGGCGATGCAACTTTGCCGAACACTCTGTCAGATGGTAGATTCCACAAGCCAGTCATAATTAGATGAACGATAATAATGCAAAAGCTCGGGCAACTAAAGCAATGTCAAGGAAATGTTATGTCAAAAGCGCGAGTACGGTACGCGCTTCTAAACTGACTTAAGCACTTCCTCCTATCTCCCCCTCGGATCCGATAGCTTATTCCTCTGAAGCACCGCTCCCGACAACAATTATAATTAGAGGGCCGCGATTTGTATAATCGTTTAATTGCACAACCGTTAATGTGAAACGCGGATCATTTTTCAGCCGGGAAAACCCGTTTTCAGTATTACCATAGACTGGCTGGCTTCCGTTAGAACGTGTCAGTTTTGACAGAAAAAAAATATTTTATTTATCATCATCTTCTTTTCATGACATTATACTGAAATGTATTATCACGGCAAACTGAATTTAATGTTTTTTGAAACTAAGATTGAATGCCGGTTGAATAAATGTAAATTTTCAAATACCTCTAAATCATAATCTGATGTGAATCTGAAATTGAATCAAAAAAAAGTATGGAATATTGAAATTACGTTTAATTAAAATGTAATTTAGCATGGTAACATAAATCAAAACTAATTTATCAATGGAAATCTCTATTCCGAGCAAAGTTTGCAAAAAAGCATAAACATCTTCATTAGCATTGACCTGAACGCCATAAATCTCTTTCGCAAGTGCACAAAAGTCCGGGATGACATGAAAGTTATATTAATTACAAACAGGCTCATAAGGATTTGAATATTTCGTCAAACCAGTGAAACTACGATACGCATATGATTTTCTTGGCTCGTTAACATTCGCATACAGAGTTTTGAGTCATATAAACTTTCATTGAATTGCCAATAAAACGTATACGTCCGCAATTAATTGATATTTATGAAACATTAATACAACCTGGGTGTTTTCACCTAACACTATACAATCTCGTTTGCTCGTTTTTCGCACCTTCTAAAACACACGCGTTTTGTTCGCAAAAATGTTTGTTATATTGATGGATAATGACGCCGGCAATTAAGATCTCGCATTCAAGCAATTAATCAAATTCTTGCGTTTCGCAGTCGGTGATAATTCAACAAACGAGTATGCAACTCGCATCGTTTCCCTCAGCGCTGGCAATTAAAATCAAAACGTTATTTTCCGTTCGTTCATTTGTTTTGCGATGGGGAAAAGCCGGATGTTTTTGTCGGTCGCATTTGAATGTTCGTATGGCAAGTTGATTAACCTGCGAGCGTCATACTAATGATATTCGGTCTTGGCTCTCGTCAAACGGCGCAGGAATCAGAGCAAAAGGAGCGTGTCGGCATTGTCAAAGGCCTGGACCGCCAATCCAAATCAGAGATGCGATCTGATACCTCAGGCATTCTCAGATTACTGTATACGAGCTCCCGCCGTGTCCGCGCACCTTAAAATATCATTCTCACGTGCTGCGACATAGTAAATACTCCTCTTTGTATAAGTTTTTAGATGAATTTACATTCTTTTACACTTTTGTCCAACGTGTTAAATTTTGTATACATTATTTCTCGTTTTTGAAACAAACTTTGAAACGCAAATTTTTACATTTTTCAGAGTCCTCTTATTTTGGATATTCTATCAGTGAAAGGATGGTCTATTTTGCAACAGAACGGGCATTTCTTTAAGCTTGATCAGGGAACGTGAGTCATCATTTTCTCTATCAAAAGATGTTATTCTTTATGTTGCAATTCAAATCGTGTAATTCCAAAGGAACCTGAAGGAAAGATGATTATTGATTATTGGCGCTCATTGATTTCTCGTATAATTACAGGCCTCCGTAATTGCAAAACAAGTACTCGCTACAGCAACAAGTGTACGCCGTATGTATAACAAGGCAGACTATGAAAAAAATTGTGTCCGATAAATCTACAAATTGTATTGCCCATTTACATTTTTTGTTGTGTATTTTAAATAAACCTTGCAGCAGTCCGATGTATACATGCACGATCAACAAACTATCCATAAATCCTCCTATCATTACTCGGACATTAACACCTTACACAGGCAAACATTGCTTATCCTTCGGCCTATCCGACTGTTACGACCTGCGGTATTAAACAACATTTGTTTATCCCCCAATCTGAATGAGCAGTGAAGTACGAATATAATTATTAGGTTCGAATTGTCAGTCTGACACTGAACAAACATTTTATGGCAAAAGTTAATCCCGATATGAAAAATTTGAACAAATAAAGTTTAATTTGAAGCTTATCTTGATGATCCAAAAAGGAGCAAGGTGAACGAAAAAAATTGCACCTATCATGGTCGACATGAAACCGGCGATTAGTCTACCATTAACACCTGAGTTTACCATTTCTATCCCTCCCACTGGAAGCATCTGCTGAATCAGGATGCGCGTTTAATACAAATACGGGACGCGGATGAATAGCCCTACCGCGGACCTGGCTAATTTATTAGCGCGGTCAGCGGTGCTCGTTCGCCAAGGAAAATTGCATCCTCCCCACGGAAGGTGCCTGCCGCGGCGGTAATAATTAATTTCGAGGAAGGGCGATCGGTGGGAAGGGGATCGGCAGCGCCCGGTCACCGCGAGTCACGTCCGAGCAATGCCACGAAAACACTATGATTACAGCGTGCCTAACCCGAGCCACCGACCTCGGAGTCGTCTCAGCGCGCGAACAGAGCGAACAAGAGAGCCACTCTCGAATTAATCGGATTGTTCCGCGCCGAACCCCTTATTAACTCGCGGGGCATGCAAACTCGTGTCTTATTGATGCCTGTTTGCGTCTCTCTTTGATTATCGAGCGAGAGCACGTCCCTACGCTTTATTTTAAATTTATATAACGCGCACCGGATTATATCGGATGCTAATTTCAGCGCCCGCTTGCTATGAGAACGTATGCTTTCCCACACTGCAAAAAAGTCATGCTAATTTTCGGTTTTGTTTTTATAATTTGACCTGTCTTATACATGCGGGGTACTTATGACTGCCAAAAAATATTGCACGAAAATTAAGTGCGGCTCTTGAGATGGGACTACTTTTTTTTTCGTTCTTTTAGTTGTTTGGCTTCGTGATTACATATTTCATTATTAAAATTGCTCTTATGGTTATTACATTTTTTTTTTCAATACCTTTGACGAAATTATTTATGACATTTTTCTATCTGTTCTCATTTCATTTTTCATTGCATGTGTTATGAAGAGGAAGATACTTAATCTCTTATTCTAAAAGTGTATTGATGCAAAATTTACTTTTCTTAAATTTCGCTACCAATAATGATTATTCATAATTGGTGTGAGTCTCTTTTTGGTCCTGTAGTCTCCTTCTGTAGTTCTGAAAAAATTTTAAATATGTTAAATATTGGCGGAAAAAAGTTTCACAGTGTGAATTTCAAATTAAACGATAAATATTGAAATGAAATGAAAATTATAATTTATTCAAAAATGTAATAAATTCTTACCAATTCGAACGTTTTATCAGCTGTATGCATGTTTCCAATACGTAACTCATCTTTTTTTCTTCACAGAAAATAGGATTCTGAAAACATTGTTTTCATAAGCACACAAATACATTTTTCAACAATTGCAAAATAATTATGACTATTTATATAACAATCATCAGTAAAAAAAAGAAAGCAATTTTTTATTACAAAGTTATACATATGAAGTCAAATAGAATCATCTTAAAAATAGTGACTAAGTCGTCATTCTTTTAACAAACTGATTTAAAATAAGTAATAGATAATATTACCATCAATACATTTTTATAAAATTGAAAGCAGAACGGGTTACCAACATTTTCTGAATTTTATAATTTCTCTTTTAATAATAATCAAAATAACATTATCATTTAATTATCACATTATACAACCTTACTTACTGAAAAAAAAGATTTAGTTAATAATTAATTTTAGAAAATAAATGTGTAATATAAATCTAATAACTGCTAATAAATTCAGCATTTGCAAAACTTGTGTGCTGCCAAAGAAGTTAGTGAATATTGTGCAATCTGAATTTCGTTTCCCCATTATGAGAGATACCAAAACAAGAAATTTCTGCATTTCCAAAGTGAAAAAGTGTTCGAATCGTTTGCAAACGTTTATAAACAGCTTGTCATCGTTTATTGAAATGAGATCATTTATCAGTCTGTGGATAATGATCGATGACATCCGCTAGCAAGTTGCGTATAACGGCTTCGGTCTTGCAGTGGGTCTCATAACTCGTTGCACAAGCACAAAAAGTTTCGGGATCAATAGATCGGTCGGTCTAGGCTCGTGATCGTCGCGCAAATAAATCCGGCCGTAACATCATGCGCGCGTCCGTGAGATGCATGATTTCATGGAACTCACAGTGCAAGCATTGTGGGAAAAGTCACCGAATGCATTATGTATTTATTGCTTTACTTACTTAGTTGGAAATTATTTTGCAATCATTTTACGGCCCGGCTTCCGCGGTATCCTCGCTGTTTTTTCCGTCGTTTTTTTGGTGCCATTTCAAATGTCTCATTGATTTTTGATCCCATCCTTGAATTTGAAATCATTTTTTCCAACCGTTCCACTATTTTTTGTACCTGAAAAAGAAATCTAATGAGTTGATGCTGAACATAAACATGTTTTATTTATCAATATACCGAGCTAAACTTTCTTTTTGCCAACTTAAAAAAAATCACAAATTTATTATCAATCAGAATGATTCCAGAGTGAGCAAATGAAAAAAAAACGTTTTTTTCTTTTATTTTTTTTTCTTTCACTTGTACCCTGACACGAAAGTTCAGTCGACACCTCTAATTCATTTTGCCATGATCCAGGAGCGCCTTTTAAATGCACACTATCAGCAAATTTCCGCTTTCTTCGAGGTTCAAAAAGCACGTTTGTCAAACCCCCCGACACCGCCGTTTTGTATGTAACAGTTTTAATGGATTTGAAGGAATCACAACGATCGACAAAATTGATTTCATTTCTTCAAAAAATAAAATTAATGTTATTTCATTTTCTCATTTTGTCGACTCAAAAAGAAAGCTCAAACTTTCAACAAAAACCGATGAAAAGATTCGCGAGAAAAGAATTGGAGCCAAAAATTGCAAACGCAAGATTTAATACAGAACAACAAAATCAATGTATGAGATGAAAATTTGATCCTTCCACAGATCCAGTGATTCATTTCAACCCCCTCGTCATCCCCCAATCTTCTGAAATCTAACAACGTTATTTGACACGACTGTTGAATGTCCAAACGATTAAGAAAAATTGTGGACAACTTCACTCTACTGCTAACAACTTTTTTCCTGGTTGGCAATCATAAATCCGCGCCAGCCCGAGCCAAACACTTCATCTTGCAGTGGCGACTAAAACTCGTCATACACAATTACCAGGAAATCTCGAAAGGTCAATAAATTTTAAAGCTTTTTTTCTCCGCCAGCCCGAGTCAGAGGCTTACGAAAGAAACATTTGCGCTACGCAATCAATCAATATTCAAGTTGCATATTAATGGATGATTAAATTCGTTCGTACACGCTCCGTGGTGCGTATCCTTGCGTGCGTAGCGTGCCGGGGAAGTCGCTTTTTCAATCGGTTTTGTAATTGTCGAGTTCATTCGTATGCGATCCGCGCGTCACGCCAACGAGCTTATAAGTAACAATAATGACGTACCCTGTCATGGCGGTACAGTTTTCTTGGTTCATTGTCGTTTGATCGCGCGTTGATTTATCGTCCCCGGCAGGGAAATTCCGTCGATGCCTGGCCGCATATGGGTCGTCGCGGAAAACTTCGAAAACCAATTCGAAAAAGGACTACCATTTGTCATTGCCATTTTATTGTTCGGGTTTTCAAATCGCGAGAAAGTCGACGAATTATTACTTCATTGCGATTCTGCCAGGGGTACTTCGTAGGGGAGTATATAAATATAACCCAACCTGAACAAAAAAAAATCGTCTTAAAATTAATCTCACTTTTTTAATTACTAACATGCAGAATTTTTGCGATTGACACAGAGAAAAGTTATGAGTATTTTCAATAAATTGACAGGAAAATAAGTTACTCAAAACTAAAAATCATTTGTGTTAATAAAAATTTTGTTTGATTTTTATTGGATAAATAATTACTGCGGGTTGTATGAGATACTTTTTCAGTTGAATCAAAAGTTTGAAAGAGCTTGCACAATTTTCTTAATCATCCGCTTCAGACGCAAATGTTTGACATTCAATAGCATGGACGCCAAAGAATCAACAGAATCAGAAATACCGCATTCATACTTTTGACTTCATCGGCGAATGGAAAAAAAAACTTTTATGTTTGACTTTCTAGATGAGGTCATGTGTCGATATATAAGTTACATTAACATTTATATTGTCAACCGCGATATGAAAACGTCCAAGTCAGATACACATTAAAGCAAAATGAAAATGACCTGATTATAATGGCAGTTTTATATTAAATAATGCAATCCATACATGAATGTGTGCACTTTCTAAATGCCGACTATACTTTCTAGGTGCATAATTTTTGTTCCGATGAATAAATGTATATGCGCGATATAAAAACGTGTTTCCGTGATCATTCGATTAATTATTTGAATGAAACGTCCGACGCAAAATCGTAAGATATAACCAGCCACGACAATATTTATCGGCCAAAAGTATGAGCTTTGTTTATCTTGTTATGAAAAAAGTTTGAAAGAAAAATGTTTCACTTTACACATTTTGACATAAATCAATTCATATTTCTTAACTTTGTTACAGGACTCTTGGCAAAACATTTGCAATATTTTCATCGCACACAATGATAGCGCGAACTTTTCTACTCAAGCGCCATCTACTGTTCATGAAGTTAAGCGCACAATGATGCTGCTATTTCCGCCGCCGAACATCTTCGACCTCGGAGCCTCAGCATCCCTTTCCGGTTAGACCCTCGTCGGATTGGAGCGCAGTGAGAAACAAAACAAATCCTTGGAAATTATGAGTCTACCTACCATCCGCAATAACTGCTTGATATATCACAAGTTGCGATGTTGTACCAACGGTGGAAAGGATATCATGGGATTCTGACAGCGGTGTTCGACTTCCGCTCGACTTTACAAAATAATGTTCGAGGGATTCAACGATTTATTATATTTCACGACAAATAATTGTTTGTCATTCCCTGTATTTTTTTACATGACGACGGGTATAAATATCAAGTATAAAAATCTTGTAAACAACTTTGATTTATTAGCTTGTAAAAAAATCTTTCTAGCTTGACTGTTAGGGGTTTTTTTTCATCTCAAATTCAATAAACCAAACTGTAAAAGAATTGCAATTTTTTGCAAATGTTTATAATGAGCGGTAGAAAAAAAAATTTGTTATAAAAAGAAGTAACTACATAATTTTAGAAGACAGTTGTAGAACAGTTCTGGAGATCCTTATGGCCACTCCTGCAGGTCGATTTAAATGACAGCTCTTTCGCAGCGTTTACGAGGCGTTTTATCAGAAGCGTTTTTTGACGACTATGATACTCTGTGAACTCATGTTTATAGCGAATAAAAATTTTCGAGATCAATGAGCACGAAGACTCAGACGGAAAAGCGCCAATGTATAAAGATGATATCGTCAGTTTCCTGCAATTAAAAATAAGCGCGCATCACAACCAGTCGAATCAAAAGTTTATCTAGCGAGTTAATATTTCCTATAGTTATCATATATTAACAAATTTCAGCGTGATTTATAGCAGCTCGTTAACAGCGCTTAATTCATCGTTGCGCTGCTCCATAAAAACTAGAATTGCATACTATGAAAAATTCATTGTTTGTCCTGAATAACATCGGATGAAACACGAATAGCTTGTCATTTCTAATTAATCGCATTCCACGTTTAACTATTTTTATCGACCATCGGAAGATCTCTTTTTTTTCAATGAAACGTTTTTTGTAACAATTTTTTTACCACCGATGTACTCATCGTGGGATTTATCATGACGATATCTTTCTGAATCATAGGTATTTTGCAAAATAAAAATAAAAAGGGGAATTTAAAATTTTTTCATTGAGAAAAAAATTTCTTAATGAAAATGAAAAACCATGCACCGACAGATGTTTTAATTTTGTTGAGGGTAATAAGTAATACGTAAATGCGATTAGACTTACAGTCGATAATCATAAATCCAATATGCGCGTGCGTTATGTACAGCGAGAAAAAGTACCATAAATTCGCGCAGCACTCAGCACCGTGAAATTAAAGTGGCGAGCTCGCGATGCGCCTGCATATTGAAACAATGCAACAGCGTTTTGCAGCGTTTTAAATAAATATCAAACGTTAACGCGAGAGCGCCATAATTTCGATTTAATCGGCACCTTTATGAGCCTTAATTTATGCATTAGTTCATGTTTATTGATTTAATCGCGGCGGATTAATTGCCCGGGCTCCTTCGTTGATTGTACCCGCACGTTTTAATGGGGCTGGATTTGCATGTGCGGAATAATGCAATGATGATGGGTTTATTGGTGTGTGGATGCGGACTCTCTCTGATGAGTATTTAAATTCGTGGATTGTTCAAATTACAACGCTGTAATTGAGGAGCCCAGCTCTAACGAACAAGAGGGAGGAAATTGGAGTTGTAATAAGCGAACGCGAACCACCATTTCGCATTCAAATTTTATTACCTGTTTATTGAATTAAATACTGTACAAGACTTTTTTTGTTTCGCAGTAGTAATTAAATTATATCCGAACAAAAAAACTGTACGCAGACTGATGTTATCTATGTTGTTTTCAGTTGGAATAAAATTTTAATTTGACAATGTAAAAATGATAAGAATAGTTTAACAAATGTGGAGTAGCAAAATGAACAGCCGAAAATAGTTCGAGATGATTATTGTTATCAAAAGTGAATGGGATGGAATAAAATGGTGATAAGAGGAGGCGAAATCCCATCCATTCATATTTAAACATCTCCTGGCCTCTAAAAATGTCCGGACATAAAATAAACGAACGAACGCGTGCTAATATCTTTCGTTGAACGTTGGACAACGAAGATGCTTCATTTTCTACGTGGCATCACGAGGAAGTCGGAAGAAGAGCAAGAAGAATCGGTCTGCAAGAAACGGATGAAGGGTTTATCTTAATCCACGGTTCACCGAGCAGACGAGCTTCGCTCTGGTGAACCTGGTCCACCCCCTCCTGTTTTCGGTGACCCCCTTGAACGCCGTCCACAGAGCTTTTGTCTTCATAACCGATCACACTTCGCTTGTCCTATCAAATAACTTTTTTCCTTCGCCACTTTTATATCTCGCGTGAAATAAAGGCAAATTTTTTTTTCTTCTTCTTCCGGTAAACTATTTTTAGGCTTCCTTGCCATTAACATGAGAATCAATTTCGAAAAGATGGTGAATTATGGTGAAAGAATTATTTTAGAGTATAATTTTCAAGTGTAATATATTTCATCAACGCTGTCAATTTGAATTCTTAATTGTGAAAGATTGAGGTGAAATATAACTAAGAAGGAAAGGTCTTCGTGTAAAGGCAGACTTTTTTTTTAGGCAAAAAACAGGCAATTTTCTAATCGGATAATGAGAAATATTTTGTCGGCGAAACCACAGGACAATAACATTAGCAATAACGATGTCTTTATGAAGTAAATATTCCATAAAAGATATCACGAGATCTTTGATAATAATCTTTCGAAAAATTATGGAAGGACCCGTATAGAAAGACGTGAGAGAGCCGTGGCGATCCTTTTATATCGTAATTACCACTCTCCCACTCTGTTGTTGCAGCGTCGACGGTCACGATTACGAATTAGTTGCCATAGTTACTCCAGCTAACGAGGATACAGCGAAATGGAGCTATAAAGCCGCGCAACCGATCGTTAACATAAGAAAATATTCCATTACAATGCGATGCCCGTTGAAAAATACAGTAATAATCCGGTAATTTTGCCGATACCGACAGGTCTTTTCTCAAAACTTTTTACTCCACTTCCGAGGCCAGTTTCTTTGTTTACTCATCATACTTAAAACATTTTACGTCATGAATTAAATATACATTTGTTTTCGTGCGCCTTATCCTTTTCGCCGACGTAGTTACGGTTGATATTTCACCGAAACGAATTCTGTTAAAAAATTGAAATTAACAGCAACAACAAGAAAACAAATTTTATTTACCTTAAAAACCTACATTTCATAGAACAAAATTTATCTCCTTTGCAAGATGTCTGGCTTTTTTATTTATAATTGAGTTAACTTTTTATAAGAAAATATTGTTATAAGTGTCTATTCGACTGCAGTTTTAGTTAATTTGATTACAAAATTTATACCTTACTTTTTACAAACGGAAGAGGCAAAATAATAATTCACTTTTTTTTGTCCAAGGATGACGCAAAACGAGTAAAAAAATTTTATTTTAATTAAATCATTGATTCATTTTCGTTAACTAAGTCGATCGGTCCGAATGGGTTTCCCAGGACAAAACGATTTCACGTTTAATGGTATACGATACGGTGAATAAGATAATAACAAAAAGGCAAGAAAAAGTAGACGAATCGAAGTGAGAGCCGAGCCAAAGATGCGAACCGTGTGGCCAAACACCTGTAACGTCGTCCGCAAAGTCACGTGTCCGGGCGTGGCCGTAACTAAGGCAGATTGACGTGCAAAAAGCAAAACGACAAAAAATCGCAGAACCCGTGCCTCAAAAACAAGAAATATACTTAGTTGAGAGTACAGAACTGCATTAAACCGCAAATCCGTCGCCGATGCAGATCTCGTCTATCGCTTGATTACAAAATTCAAATTTCTTGCTTTCCTTTTTACCCCAATTTCGAATAATAATACACTTTGCATCTGCTCTTTCATTTCATAATTATACTTTTTGATCTGATGAACATGTTGGGGACTGAACATTTTTTTTTCCATTGTGATTTGAAACTCTATACTCAAAGACGTTTTTTAAAATCTATGTTTTGAATTTACAATTTCTATAATTCTGCAAATTAAAAATTGAAACAATCTGCAAATAGTTATTTGATATGAGCATGAATTGAAAATATCAATTGTGATAAACAAGAATTAGCATATAGAACGTATAAATTTATGAATTTTCACATGGTCCCATGGGATCCATGAATCTGCATTACTTCGGCAGATAGTCAGCATGACTTTGCAATCCATACCCTCTGACCACCGGCGGTGCCCCGCTGACTATTTATCTTGTTATATCAAAGTGATTCGATACTAACCAGAGATCAATGACTCCCGCCATCCACTCTACATTACATTGACTTTTAAACTTTGGTACCCGCATAGATGACATACAAATATAATTATACTTATTACTTAATTTGACCAAGCCAAAACATGTTTTTCGTTACCAACCGCCAGTCAAAAAAAAAAAAAAAAAATACTCGTTTATGTTGGATACAAGATTCGTCCAGTCTTATACAGTTGATGTTACTTAAAAATTCAAACTGACCTACATTGTTATTAAAAAAACTGCGCACTGGAATGAAAGATAAATAATTGCAAATAATTAGAAGAATGTTTTCCAATCGCTCTTCAAAAAAGAAAGTATTATAATTAATAATAAATATCATCATCCGAGCGACCATTAGTCAGCACACCATTAATTTTTAACACTTCATTATTCTTTCTTTGATAAAAATGGCAAAATTTATTTTGCAATTACTAATTTAATTAATGTTCGTTCGGTGCATGCATGGACCCATAATGGGTTTAAAATATACAAAATGATGAAATAATAATTCAAAACGCTTGTGGCGAACGCGCCGTAACGTGCTGTTGGGTGTATACTTGGAATCAATTGTATCGATGTCTGAAAGAGCCACTCGTTGCTTAATAATTGCATCCTGGATTATTATTTATCCGCGCGCACACACAACTATTAATATTACTCCGGCACCGCAATAGCTGTTATTATTCATAAAATAAAAATACTTCCATTATTCATAATTAAAAAGGCCGATGGATACATATCGAATCATTTAGTTGGAAAAAAATACATTGTGAATGATCCATTATTTATCAACTTACTAAAAATGAACTTTCACTAATCAATTATTCGGCTAAATAGATATACAAAATTATCTTAATGTCTATTGATTATGAAATTAATTAAATATTCGATAAAGAAATGAAATCATTTAAATAATAATAGAATTAAAAGTTTAAATACCACACTAATGAAAAAAAAAAAAAAAAAATACTGAACAAGCTATTGATCTACTGAATGATACTTTTTTCTATTGGTTGATGTGAAAATTAATGCATGTGCAGAGATTTGTGTAAAATTTGTTGTCAAGAACACAAAAGGTTATTGCTCCCCGGAAGCCTTAATGATGAAAATTGAGTGCCAAAGTATTTTAATCCTGACTGCCAATCGATTGGTCACGACCACAGTTCAGCGGCCGCCCACATAGATTCGATTCCATGCTCAACGTGCTGCTCGAGCAATCTATATGATTGAACAATATTGATCAGTTATTAAATGATTCATAATTTCTTCATAATTTCATCGACTTCAGGTCGGCTTTCGTTGGTCTGAGTATACATTCACTCACAATGCATCGTAAATTATACAATTTATGTACCAGTTTAATTAATTATCAATTATAATGACTGACTGCAAAAATATAAATCGCTCTCATGATTTTTTCATTCTATCTTTAGGAGTAGAATCGCGATTTTAATACTTGCTAAAAAAATCCAATTATTTTTGCAGTCAGATTTTTATGTTTCCTCAATTAAAATCAACTATAGAATAATACTTTTTATCGAATCATTCAGAAGTATTTCTGTAACGTTAAAAAGTTTTTTTGTCTCAATGAAAACGATAAAATCTAAAAACGATGAAAAAATTAAAAAAAAAAACACTAAAAAGTGTATAATTATAATGCTGGAAGTAGACATCATTCTATACTACAATATTGGTTAGTTCCGCTCACTTTTACCTTGGTCTTTATCCCAGTTTTGAGAAGAACAGAAAAAATTCTACAGTCGAAGCTGCACAGCGATGCTCGGACTAAAAAAAATCACTGCATAAAACTGAGGTTGTGAATTGTTTTCCGGTATTGTTTGAGGCCGATCGTTGTCTTTCTCATCTTCCAAAGGTTTCTGCACTACAAAACAAATGACGCGGTATCCTGTAACAGAAACGATGAGAATCATTATAAGGATGAATAATCCGATTGAAGCGATAACCTGTGAATAATTGTCGCAAATTAGCACGCGCTGAGAGCTTGTCGAATTGCAAATAAAAAGTCGTTACTATAATCAGAGGAAAGATGTTTTATCGTCTCTTCTCACAGATGTAAAATGTCTTGTAATTTTTGTAATGTTTTTGTTTCGCAAATTACAATTTAACACTGCAAAAACAATTTAAAAACAAAACGTTTTTATAGTCACTTTTGCAAACGTTTTAACATGTTTTCCTATCTCATTAGTGTGAACAACATTGATAATAATATAAGAATACGATTTTTTTATCTGAAGCATTATATTTTTTGCCATGACGATTCTTCCATGAAAACATTTAAGAAAAATAGTAGTTTCTTCTGTTCTGCTTTTGCATAGTAGTTGAACTGTTCGACCCGAAAGGCCGATTCAAGTTGTATTCCTCCTTTTTTCAGTGGAAGAAAAAAGACTTGTCAGAAAAATCATAGAAAGAGAAACGTTTTCTGATTGCAGGAGGGCAATAAAAAGCGGCTTTTGCAAGCATCTCGCGATTCTCGGGACGCATTCTGACGGATTATTGGTAAGCGATGTGAGGGAGGGATTAAACGAGTTTATCCAACCCCCTTGGTAAGCCGCGATGGGAATAAAATGTGAAACTGTAAATTGTGCGTGGGAAGAATCGGTCCCCGGGCGGTCGTGCGTTACTCAGTTGAAGTGAAAAGACACGGGGGTCGCCGCGAAGTCGAGGATTTAAATGCGCAGCCGAGCGAGCCTTCGAAGGGTCGTGTCGATTCGAAATTTGTTAGGTTATGTCGGACTATCACTCCCCAGTGAATATGAAAAAAGAATTTTCAGAGTTACAGGAAACGGAGACGCAGACACGGAAAAGGTTCCATAAATTTAATCGAGGGTCGTACAAGCTCGATAATCCAGGGAGACACCGTCGACATTTTTTTACGATCAAAATGGACTACACGGTTGTTGAAATAATAATAGGGTCCGAGTACATTTCAATCCACCGCGTTGATCTTGCATGCTTGTTTGCTAATATCCAGTTGCAAGAATACTTGAACTAGTCAAATTTTAAAAAATTAAGTCACTAATTCAATAATTTTCTATTTTTGTCAAATTTCTTGACGTACCACACAGCTCTAAAAATACTTGAAATTTTACCAAAATTTCAAACTGTCACAAATTTTTTTTAAATTATATGTTTGGTAAAAGTACTTTAATTAGCAGATTTAGAAAAAAATATTCAAGCCACTAGTCGAAAATTTCCAATTTTATTAAAATAGGCCTAGATCAGACCGTCGTAAATTTTGCAAATATTTACATTCAAGTATTTATATTCCATAAATGGCAGTATTGTTTTGTTACTATGGAGTTTCGTTAAGTTCAGGTCAGATTTGTCTACATTAAAAACGTGGCATTTGTATTTTATTTGTTTACATAATTTTTACGAATTTTTTCTCTCTCCTAAAATATATTTGAAGGTCAATTTCGATTATTCCCGTTCGAATTTGAAGTCACGTTATGATCTTGGTCATGATTTCTTCAATAACAATAACGTTCAATTAATGGAACTAATTATAATTGGAACTAATTATTTTATCATCGAACAGCTCGCTAAACGGGTGTAGACCCCTGGTAGACTAAAAAAAAAAGAAAATTCATTAAAATTTTTGTCGGTGTCATTTGCGTAACAATAAACATTGAAGAGCGGCAGTCAAATTACTCGCATAACAGGTGCGTAGAAAAAAATGGGGAAAATTCAAGAACGATCGTTTTTCGCCACGTTAGATGCCGAGTATCCCATCGTTTCTATGGAAACGTAGTCACGACCCTTGGGTCCTGATATTGGCGAATATTAAGAAATAGCTTCGTGGTATTTCCTTATACTTGTGGACAGAAACGAGCCATTCGTCTATCCGGCGTTGGAATAAGGTACTGTCTATGCATGGCACGCCACCCTCAGCCGCCCTCTCTATAAATAATAACCCACCATTCCTTTCTTTTCATCGCGTCGACTCCTTTGCTTTTTCTTCGTTCCTACGCTTCGTCGTCACGCTGTCCGTTTCTTTTGCACCTACGTGCGGTCGCTTTCGCATACGATATTTATTATCGACGCGTGATTCTTCTCTCATTGTCTATTCCCGCTAGACGATCAGGTGGTCAATCGATTACAAACACTTGCTCAAATTATCCAACCAAGACGAAATATTTATTTAGAGGGTCCACGTCAATGTTTTCCATTCAACATTCGCTTACCGTCAAGATCAACATTCGACGGAAAATGAAACTACCTCCAGCAGTGCCAAAGAAACATAAACAAATGCGGCAGATATCATGAGGGATTGTAAACTGCTCCAGAACTTGATAACTACAGATAACTTCAGATGGATTGGTTTATTTTGTAAACTGCAATTACTTTTGTGAAAGTGGGTTTTAATACGCTATCAAAATACAAAAAATATATCTGAATGGAAATTTGTCCAAACTGTCAAAAAAAAGTGATAAAAAATAGCGTTTGATGAGAATCTTTTTCCTTTCGTGAAAACGGATCGATCATGTAAATGTCAAATACGTCGATCCAGTGGTTAAGCCGCACTTGGACGGGGTACGAATGTCGCGCAGTTCTACGGTTGTCGTAAAGACGTTGGTTGGACACATCCCACGTGTAAGATTATCAGACGATTCCCGGCGGAACGATCTTCGGGCATTTGATCGTCCATTTCCACCTGTCAGTACGCGAAAGGACGAACGCACAATGGGGATTCGTGTCCCGAGGAGCGTTCGCAGTAAGAACCGAAAGGGACATGGCTGGTTTGCGGCTCTTAAAAAACGTCGGAAAAACTTGGTTGTTCGTCAAGTCGAGTTATGAAGAGACGGTGGCCAGGCAAATAAAAATGGACACGGCCGCCTGTGAGTACGTAGACGGACAAAAAGCGCGCTCCGCACACGCTGTGCGACACTAATGATTTGCGCGGTCGCTCGCATAAAACGAAAAATTGTTTTGGCGCCGTGCCACTGCTTAGATTCACGTGCTAACTTCAGATAGTATGACGAAACTGGTGACAGGTCGAAAACAAAATTTTACTACCAAAAAGAAAAACAAACAAACAAACAAACAAAAACAAATTAAAAATTCAGTGGAGAAGTGGAGAATCGTGAATGTTTCACTCTTACAATTAGCTACTTTTTTTGATGTTTACATTTTCCAACTCGAGCAATTTATAAATTTAACATAAACATTGAAAAAATAAAATTTGGATACGACACTAACACCACCTTATCATTTTTATTTCAAAGTTAGCTGATTGTCAGAATGACAGAACTTTGAAATAAACTTGGTAAATTTGTTAGAAAAATCTAGGCAGTATGTTTACGAAATGATTGAACGTCACCTGGGAAAAGGGGTATAAGAAAAGAAAGGGTGTTGTTGCGAATGGAAGACGCGTTTCTTTTTCGTGTTGTTCTGACGCATCGTCGTAGAAAACGCAGCGACAAAAATAGCGTATGATTGAGTGAGCGCCGCGAGGGATTTCCCGCCGAGTAAAATGTGTAGACCGAGTGTCGCAGGGGTAGTCTGCGATGCGGGGGAGAGAGAAAGAGTGAACGACATTTAGCTGTCGAAGCAACTCCCACAGCTTCATACTGGTTTGGCAACGGTGAAAATGATACTCTTAATATACCGTCGCGTCTCTTGGTGCATCCGCGGACTAAATATTTGTTCCTGAAGAGGGTCGAAATTGATAGTTAAATAACAAATTTTTTTGATGTTTGACCATCATGACTATGTAGAAATTTTAAAAAATATCGTATTCAAAGTAAATATTATTGTTATATTTTTACTTTTCATTCAACTTTAAATATTCAATGTTTTTTTACTTTTTTACAGATACCTACACAGAGAGGAAGTTTAATAATTTATAAAAGAAATTATCAAACTTTTTGGTATATAAATTAAAAAATTGTTTTATAGTAATGACCAAACATTTATTATGAATTATTCAATTATGAATAATTCATTCTTCCAATTCGTCTTCCAATTATGAAACTGTTTGGTAAAAATTATACGAATTGTGTAAAAAAAATTATTAAAACTTTTTCCTTCGTGTATTCACTTTTCCAGTTACTCAAAACAAAGTCATCTATAATGAAAAATAAATGAACTACATAGCTCCAAAATTTGGAACGTTGAAAGAATTAGAGGGGCTCGGAGAGTTTATCCAGCCAGTACTTCCGGCAGACAGATCGGGTCCTGTCATACCGATATGACAGTTCGAAGGGTCGGCTGGAGTAGAGTCATCGGTAATACGATATCACACCCTCTTGGTAAATGTTTCTTCATCCTTACTGCGACTTTACAAATTATGTTACTTCCACCAACCCTTATTTACATCCTCGGCCCCAGCTCATATTTTGCGAACATCAAATCTCTCTGTGGAATCCGTCAAATCGAATCAGAACCGCTGGTTGCTTTTTATAATAAAATGTACTCAAATAATGGGATAGGTTGTATCGAGAAACATGCTATTATAAAGAAACCGTCCCTTCGGATGGCATGTCCGTCGAACGATAACATATAAAGGAAGATGACGATACCATGTCTATTCGATATTTCGCGTATAATATAGACGCAATACGTACACAGCGGAGCGATTCCATGTACGGTATCGATATACTGGGATATGATTTGGTCTACCAGAGGATATGTGCTGGTTATAGTCTGACCGTGCAGGTATACCAAGTCGAGATTCTGCCTCGGATGTCTGTGTTACGATAACATAGTTGGCAGACCGAGTTCTCGTTTGCAGGAATTTTCGATGACTCTTATCGTCGTGTTGGAGAAAAAAAACTGGACTTCCGCAAGCGAAGGAACCGTTTGCCCATGCAAACACGATTCGAACCACTTGTTTCGGCAGCCTGGTAACAGCCCTGCGACTTTTGAGAAGAAGAGCGCACCGAACAAAACAGCAATCAATAAAGACGAAGTTAGGAGCCGCTCGTCGGATTCTTTCAATCAAATTAGGAACATCAAAGTGGCCGGGAGACGGATGAAAGACGGAAGAACGGATGCCAAGACTCGGCATTCCTTCAGGGTCGTGGCTGGGAATTAGCCTTCGTCTACTGAATCCGAACCCTAGAGACAAAGAGGCCACCCCCTCCGAGCATCCTTTTCTTTTACTTTTGCTTTCGTCTACTGCGCTCTTACGTCTTTGCTATTCCCCGGCCGTCATTTCGGAACACGCCACTGATGGACAAATCTCGAAACGAACAAAATATAGAAAGCAGTGTGTCGAATATTGCATGCATGGCTTGGATTCACGTTTTCTTCTCTCCATATCACTTGAAACGTGTCGCTTACGCAGATTCCGAGTATGAAGTAATTAGAATGAAAAACTCTCGGTCTGTTTGATGTTGCGGCGGTTTGATGATGCTGTAAACCTCGGGCAGACGCTCTTTTCACGGCGCAAACACGGCGCACCGCGCGATTCGCGTGCGCCATGTAGTGCATGACATCATGACTTATTTATTACACGGCTTTACTTTGTTTTCCGTGGCTGGTCATTTATGCAAGCCGCGAGCGCGCTATTAGTCAAACACAGCCTCTGCCTGTGATTTGCCTTTTCTCTTTCAAACCGCGCGATAATTGCACGCGAATTGTAATTGATATCATTAAAAGCGGATGGAGATTCAGCAAACTCCGGATTTTAAGTAGATCAGTCGGTGGGATTTCTTGGAAGCCCTACGCTCTTTAATTGTTAATAGAAAATTATCCTCCCGGACTGGCAGCGATACATGGATAATTTGATCCGAGCATTAATCATTAAAATCTCGTATTGTAAGTGCAACTTGTAAATAAGTGAAAGAAAAAAGTCTGTTTTCTTATTAATTTTGCTTGAATGATGTAACCGGGATCCGATAAAAAAGGAAAATTGTAGTTCTCGCACGAGAGGGGTAGAAATTTAACACGTAAACAATGGCCGTCTCGTGCAAGGGTAGGGAAGTCCCCGTCGCGAGAACGCGAGATCGGCGCGTGCGCGACCTGTGGGGAGGCTTCGCCTAGGAAAAAGATAAGTCCAAAGAAAATGACGTCGAGCGACGGAGACGGAGCGTGGGGTGCGGGAGCGCAACGCAGAAGAGGGAGATGTAAATGCTCGGTGATGTATCGGATCGATGCGGCAACATCCAGACATCCCCGCTTACTACGCGACCTAAAAACGTTCTCTGGGAGATGATTGACTATTCTCTTCTTTTTTTTTCTCTCTCCCTCTCCTTCATCAGGCGTTTCTTTTTCGAATATCGCAATTCGACTTGCACCATTGTGTCCCACTAAATAGATATGAGCGCTCTAATTTTGGCTAACGCGAGCAAAAACTAAGTAACAACTTTGTAATAACAGTTACGGTACGAGTACCCGGAGGGAAGGGCCCAGGCAAAGTATTAACTTTATGGTAAACGTTTTGCTGAAAATAATACAGGCATTTCCATGACTGATTTTATCATCTCTAATGTATAAGGGTTAATTTAGAAAGAGTCGAAAGACAGTATAAGTTTTGTTGCATTGATGAAAAACGAGTTTCATAAATTTTATCTTGCGAGAAAAACGAAAAGTCATGTTACGAGGAATAAACATCAATCAACATCTTACAATGACGGCGCCTGCTCATGTTAATCTGAAAGTAATTGAATTTATTTTTTATACAATACACGAGGGAATAGTAATATTCATCGCATTAAAGTGAAATCTACAAATGTATAACGATCTCAACATTTTAATTGCCAGTTAATTGGTCTGAATTGCTATTACAAGTTAATTTAATAATGATGCGAAATCATTCACAGAGTAGAGTCAATAGTGTTGTGTTATCTTTATCTCTCGTTTTGCGTGCCTTAGACAATGCAGACCGAATCAAATTTAATCCAAATGAATATTTAGTACGATAAAAAATAATCCGTTTTCACGCGGTGTCAAAAATAATGATGCATAAATATAAACTTTTGTAGTTATGAAAAAGAATTACAGCATCTTCTAGCGGCGTAAAAAAATGTATTGACCATGCGCGATTATAAATACTAAGCCGAATTAACATCGTCATGCATTTTCATGAAAATAAATATAACATCTTCACAAACGTCACTGACATAATGAATTCGCAACACCGGATTCACAATAACAGTGCGTATCGCAACCAACTCCAGACATAAAAATGATTTGCGATAAAATAAAATTCGCAATAATTTGCCATTGAATATCGTGCCAAAAATGAATATGCATCCGCTCGTTGTTAGCTCTGATAAATACCGAGACTAACACAGGATGAGTTTACGTTTTTTTTTTTGTTTCATCAAATTTAACGTGATCGTAAAAAATACATTGCTGTATAAAAACCTTTTTCGTTGCAAAAATAAAATAATCGCGTAACAAAGATTTTTTTGCTTTCTGCAAAGAAAGTTGTCGCGAGATATTTTTATCATGTTTATTGTTCAGTTGTGTCTTGTTTTTAGACACGTTTTAGCAGTGGCTGCGCATCTGGTCGTTCGCGGATGGCCATTGCCAAATTACGAAGCAAGACAGCCGCACTTTGCGGCGACGAGTATGAAACTCTATGCGCTGAGTAACTTTTTGGATGGATATATTTTTCGCGAAGTCGTAACGCGCGAGAAGAAATCAAAGTTAGTTCTGCGGTGTCGGGGCGGAGGAAACTGTTACACGATAAAAGGGCGGCCAAGTTTCGGTCGGAACGAAAAGACGAGACGACTTTCATCGTGGCGAATGTTTTTTGACCGAAAAGTTGGGCTTTTCTTACACGCGCGGCGAATCAAAATCACCGACTTCGTAAATAAATACAAGTTCATTACGAGACTTTTTGTCGTCGCGATTCTAGCCGATTAGCGAAGCTGATTGCACGAGAAGTCGCGAACGAAACCCTCTAAAAACGAGATGAACAAGTTTCGACGACGAGAAACGGGAAATTGTAATTTCTAGTTCTGTGGAGGTTAACAAAATAATCAAAGACATTTTGAATGGCGCTCAGGGCAGCGTGTATGTATGTATAGCCAATAAAGAAGGCGTTAATTGCTGTTGTAAAGTTTACACAAGTTCTGATTACTGCACGGCACAGGCGCATTTTTTAATTAGTAATATGAATACATTTCAAGTTCCAGGAATATTGTACTTTTAAATTGTAGGCTATAAAAAGTCAACATAGCATCTGGTCAGCATTTGAAAGTCAATGTCTTCCTTTTAATTAAATTAGTATAAACTGATTCGAAAGTCAATTGTACATTTTCTTGTTTTGCCTTCAGAAATTTGCAAAATCATCAAAATTAATCAATTCTTTCTCGATCGGCGCGTTGTTATGCATAGACACGTCTCTTGCAGAAAAAGCGAGTTATTTTTGGGTCGAATGTTCTCATACCCGCACGCAATCTTTGAACTGCTGGCAGCACCCCTCTGATATTTTCTGATATAAATGCACCGCTATCATCAGGGGTCGAGTACTAATGCCAAAATGCACTGATCGTTTGGGCTTTTCAATGAAAATAGTATTCCCATTTTCATTTAAAAATTGCCGAGTGGCACTGTACTGCTGATACACTAAATGTCATGATGAATTAAATGGACATTTGAATATCAAATTTTTTCAAGTTGAAAATAAACGTGAAAAAATGAAGATACATTTTTAATTACATTCTCAATTAATAGAAAAGTCAACAATGAATCGTTTTAATGTTTACCATTCAGGTATGATTTAAAAAGTTTTTGAATAAACAAAAATATAAGAAAAATATGAGAAAATTGAGCGAACAATCGGAAGTACATGTCTTGATACAATTTTTGCAGGCAAAAATTATCATTGCGAGCATCCGAGTTGTGAAGCTGGAGTCTTATTTGAAGAGCCCATTTATCTCTGGACACACAACAAACTAAGTTGAAAACTTAAATGTCCGGGACAAAACCGAGGCAGACCAAGGTATCATTGTCCCGAAATAAGTGACAACGTTTCCTCAGACCATTCTTTCATGAAATCTCCGAAAGCTTTTCGAATAAATGCTTGGAAAGGAACGACCGAAGGGTCAGCTGCGTTATCGTTACAATGCAAACCACCTAACGAACCGTCCCTTTCGTTCCCAGACTCCCGCAGTATTCATCCTAAACGGATTTGGCTTCATTAACCACCCTTGCAGTCACCCTCAGGATTTCTTGGACACGTAACTATGGCAACAGCGGTAAAGGCAATCAGTATGGCGCGGAATTAACGCTATTCCACCTCCGAGACGCTGCTATCGCCTAAGTAAACGCGAAATAAATCAAAGACTTATTTAACCTTGGATTTTGTACGGGCCTTTCAACGTTGTATTTCTTTTTCAATTCTGCAAAAGATAAATGTTCAATTCGAAGATTAACTTTTTTCCCCCAAATTAATACAATTTATCATCACCATTTAAATAATAAGATCTAATACTTTTGTTTTTCTATAGATTCAACATTTTGGAATTCACCTGTTCACCTTCGACATTACAACGCACCAGTTCTGGACATGCGCAGCGAGTTCCTGAGCCTACCACCAATCAGAATTTAAAGCTCTCCATTTTTAATTTGAAAGGGGTTAGGGTCTTTGCCTAGGGGGATGGTTTCAATGTCGGATATCATACAAAGCAGCACATGCGCAAGACGTATGCAAAGCGAGCCGCGGGCAGGCAGCCCCAGCCAATAATAATCCTTTAAAGTGGTCGAGCCAGTCGGTTTCCAAACCAACCGGCTGACAGTAGAACCCTTATCAAAGGGGAGCAGAGTTGAGACTTAAAAAATGACGCATGGCCACCACCAATCACACCGCAGGAGGCAGCGGGACCCTCTGATTGAGACGATCCTCCTCCGTGGCGATATCATTTGAGACATATATATCAGGACTTACAGATATATTCCTTCGGATATATAATAAAGTGACGGGAAATGGCTCGATCGTAGCCTTCATTAATCATTCGATGTTTGTACTTGGATTTTTCAAGTATCAAATAGAAGTCATCTCCAGACAGGATTAGTTTTTGTCCCCGTATCGAACGCCAAGTTGAAAATGCACAAAATAAACTATACCTGCACTTCTTGTCCAACTTGTTATGTAACTGTTGGAACTCAAACTTTGGTACATAAAACATTTTTCGGGGCAAAAAAAAAAGAAGTGATTCTGAGTGATGTCTCGGGCTGCTTAAAAATAAGAATTCAATTTCAACTAATGGAACCTCTCTTTTCATAATAAAACCATCTGTTATTGTGAAAAGTCCGCGGCAATAAAAGCGCTTTAATCCCGTCGTAATTATTTTAACAATCAAACGGAGAAAAATAAATTAATCTTGGGTAATGGTTAAATACGCAAGAAAATGGGCAGAGAGGACTCAAAGCTTCGCAGACGTTGCACACACCGACCCACGTCGCTCGGGCTGCTGTCCATTTCTTTTAATCTTACTTCCCGCAAACAGGCAGCCAGGCGTTAATTCAGCGGCATTGATTGCCACGCGAATCCTCAACCAGCCAGCGCCCCCCGCTGACCCAGCGCTACTTTTTTTTTGCCCCTTCTGCACGTAGATTTTTCCTTCTCGTTTCAAATCTCTTTTCCGGGTCGAATAAGTTTTGCGCGCCCAGTGAGAATCGTTCCAATAACCGCAAAATAATCGAATTTAACGCGCCAAACGCAGCCCCGCGATTGGGGAATTTTAATTTTAGATTGCACTAGGAGAATCAACTAGATGGAATATAATTGAGGACAGATGAACCGCGGACGATTTGATAAAACTGAGTCGCAGCGTTGGCAATGATAAAAAGCGCTGGAGAATTGAAGGAGCGAAAAAGAGGGTGATGCGAGGGTCGAGTGCGGGGTCAATATCTATAATAAAGCTCGTCCTTTCTCCGGCTCTCGGCTCGCGCGAACGAATGCCCGGCGTCGTAAAAAAAAGGGAGACATTACTTAAGAACGGATTACGAGGGTGAAATCACGGACGATGGCCGAGCCTGATAGGTTCGTAAAATACCCGCCAGTTTCATTTGTTTATTCAGAACCGAAGGACATTGCATTGGCATTCCCGTGTGAGCTTTTTCGTCATCTTCTCCGAAGTATTACGAAATGCGATATTCTGAAACCTGCCTAAGCGAATGATCAATAAGAATCAGAATGGAACTGATTTAACTAAATTGCGAAAAACTAATTGAATAATTCCGCGGGTGTAATAAAGATTAATTTTACTAATAAATCCGCTCGGCTCGTTTTTCTAGTCGATTATCTTTAATGATACCTCGTACATTCAGGTCCGCGCACTTTTTACTCATTATAAGAAATTGCAATTGCGATTATTGTAGCGTAAAAAATTGCTATCGAGAAGGGTTTCGAACAACAGTTCATTTCCTTTCTTATGAAAACAACGTGCGATTTATGACTGTTTAATGTATGTAAGATTCCGTCGAGCGGTTGAAAGCAACGCTTAATTGAATGAGGTGCAGAGCGTTCGAAATTACAGCATAGCATTAAAATCTTGTATTAATCATGTATCAGCAAGTAAGTGCGGATCGTTAATTTGACAGCTAAGTCAATTACCATAAGCATACATTAAATTCTCATAATTAATATAATTAATGTAATTGCAATATCCTGGCTAACAGCATGCGAAGTACAACAATTCTAACGATCCGTCGAGAGAAAATGTATAATGCACAATAACATTATATCGAAATGCTATCGTTTGATTTTAATAAAGTAATGGATAACGATTTCGTGCGGAGAATAATCAACATTTACTAGCTCTACAATGTATAGCTTTGCAAATTATTCCATTTCTACTTTGCTTTTTTTTTCGTTTACATTCAATGTCTTACTTCGTAAATAATTTTGTTATATAAATATTTATGATTTGCAGTAAAAATTTTAACGAACTAAAAAAAGTTGGTCTAAATTGGATTCAAAGTATTGAGTTTGTATTTGAAAAAAAGAAGGGAAAAAAAACTTGACAAATAACTTGGGTAAGAAAAAGTATAACTTTAGTAAAAAAAGAAGAAAAAAAGTAGCAAAGAGCCATCAGAATGAGATAAAAACTGTGGGGTATACGTTTAGATGCATTGGCCTTCGTGCGAAGGCATCATAATTTCGTTTATTGCGGTTATACTTCACATAGTTGGCGTACACAGCGCATTTCTTACGGAATCCATAATGGCAACTTAGCCGGTTCGCGCAAACAATACAAAAATTATGTTCACGGGAGTTCGGCCAGGAGTTTTGCAATCTTTTTCGTAGTTTCGACACCCTGCGGGAGCCGGCCGTTTATTCAGAACGTATGACGAGCAATGTTCGCGTTGCGCCCCCAAACGGGCCACGGTCTGGCGATGAGGAACCGGTGCAAAACCACAGGCGTGTATCGCGAAGCCGCCTTGGGCGAACTTTCGCGATTTAGGAGGGTGATTTGCCGGGGACAAGTCCTGTCCATTGTTTCGTCCCGACTAAAATTTTGCCCCGACCTGGTGCGAACGATTTAAGATCATCATCAATTGGAAAATCCTATAAAACAAACAAGAACACAAATTGTTTATTGTTCTAAAATTATGTTCTTATTTTCATACATTTCTATGTTGTTTACTTTTTAAAATATTTGTCAAATTAAATTGAAATACTAAACATTGTATTTTTTGTAACTCAAACATTTTCTGCTAATTTCTGTTGAAAAAAGATAACAAAAATCAGTAAATGAAATGGATTTTAATAGTTTGTGAATTAGTTCAAGATTGTGAATGGAGCTCATGTAGGTAACAAAAGTGGAACTTTCATAAAGGCTGGCCAGCGATCGTCTTTCGACAGGCTCGACGACAAACGAGGTTTCTTTTAATTAAACTATCACCCCCAAGGACTGTTGTCGTGTTCTCCCCTCTCCGCTCGCAGCTCAAACCCTCGGACTGCTGTCTTCAAAAAACTCAGACTTCCGAGACATAACAACCGACAAGCACGCGTTATCAGCACTCGCCAGCAGTCCGTTCTTTTTTCCCTCTCGAAATTCGTCTTTAGGATTTACTAAGCGTGATATCGACATCAGAACGTCATTACGATCCAATGCCAAAGCTTGATTATAGTTGATTCGATTAACTTTGTGTATGTGTATATGTCGTGTGCCGGACTCCAAAGATATAGATTTCCAGCTAATTTATCTGAGCGTATATGAATTTTCTTTATGTGATGTATGCAATCATGTTTATTATTAGGAAAAGTAATTTTCCTTATTATATTTATTTTTAGATATCATTTTAGGTGTCATATAATTTGTAGTAAAAAATTAATTTAAATTTTTAATTTACAACTCAATACTTTTCAACTAACAAAGTTTCTATTTTTAGTACTATTATCATTAGTGTTACTTTTTTTTAACAATCACTAAGGCTGGTCCTCTAATGGTCATATAAATGATGAGGGTGACCATCCCCAGAACTAAAGTCTGCTAATCGCCAAGACAGCTCGTTAGCAAATTCAGCGTTTCCAGAATTTGACAAATCGTACCACTTAAGACTGGTAAAAGCACATCTCTTTTCGACACATGAAACAAATGTTCAAAAAATCTTTATAGAATTTGAGAAATATTAATTTCATGATTATGCATAATTGCATAAAATTAAAATAAACACTGCCAATTAGCAAGTTTAATATTTCTTTTCATTTCATCGTCTAGTTAATGATCGGAGTATACATCTGTTCATTAAGGAACCCTCTGTGACAAGTCCAGTCTGCTTTCCGACATGCTCATGAAATAGAAAACAGAAAAGTAAAGAGGCGATTCGGCGGGGGGGGGGGGGTGAGATGACGGCCGAAAGAAAGAAAAATCCGAACGAAAAAGAAGAGAAGGCGCAAGCCGAGTAGAAGTCCTCATTACACCCTGCAAGAAGAACAATGCGATGGACTCAAAGCGACACAAATTACTTCTCGAAGCGGGAATTAAGTGAATTCACTCGGGCGATCCTACAAGGGATGAAGATCGAATGGCTAAATTGCGATCCGCCAAGGGAAACCATCCGCTGCTTACCAACGAAACACGGATTCGTTTATGAGTGAAAACCCGTCTTTATCGCGCTCAAAAGGTTCAGCGCTCAAATCTTGTTACTACGACGGACGTTATGATTGTTTACGCGTTACATTTCATTGGCATCGACAAACGTCAAGTAAAGCGAAAAAAAAACTTTTACGTGTTACTTTTTCACGTTTAATTTCATCCACAGAAGTACATTTTTTCAATTGTTATTTTTTATTGTTATTATTGTTTGTTTTTTTTAGATAAACGTAATAATGGTAATGATTCAAATTAATATATCAAATCACATTAACCAGTAAAATTTTTTTTTCAACAACTTGATTACAATTGTAAGATGAAATGACCGAGATGGGGAAAAAAAAGTATTGAATTTATTTTACAGCGTTTGAAAAAAGGGTTGGAACAGGTCCATAACTCTTGGCAGTGATCTCAGCGTGGAACACATTTGCAGTCAAAAAATATTTAATCTAAAGACTTTTTGCATCAAGGATCATTGAATTATACAGCTCATATCACGAGGATTTCCATACAGTCGAGCAAAAGGAACGTATGGCAAATGGAAAAAGAAGAAGTGCATCAATGGCAACAATATGAAATACAAGTGAAAAGGCGGTCGGACAAGGAGGTCCAAACGAGTAGCAGGGAACCTCTCATTGCGTTGTCTTGTGCTCGTTGAAAACGAGTTTGAGCATTGTTCTCTTCGCGGAATTATAATCGTCGGTAATATTAGTTTTTTGCCAACTTAATCGCGGCCGATTCGCTCGTTAAGATGTGAACGACGCTGCTTTCGAGGCCGCTCGCATTTCTCCTCGTAGCACCGAAGAATCCCAGCGCGGAGATGCCCGCTAATAAATAAATCAATTAAAATTTAAATTCTCCCGGAGAGTTAAATCGCTAATTGAGCCCCCGAACAAATACGTGGCAGGATTTGCAATGCAATTGCATTGTGCGTCATTTTATGCGTTCTTCACAACCACGAAAACACCGGGCTCGCCCTTTGAATGCTAATTGCAAAATCTTATATGACGTCCCAAGTGCACCCGAGTTGTATGCGAAATCAAAATTCGACGCGTGCATACCATTTCAACATCCTCGATTAAGTATTTTTTGTCGTTTGCTAATGCTAATGGACGTAGTGGAATTGAACATTGAACTTAATTTTCGAGCCCAACTTCCTTGAGGAAGTTGCAGCAAGACATGAGTTGGTAACAAATAAAACAGGGCTTAAATTTAGCACCGTCCGAATCACATTTATTAACTCATCAAATATTTTTTTGTAATTACCAAGAAAACGCAAAACAACGCGTCTTCTCAAATTTAATTTTTTTCCATCGTCCGTGAACACTTCAAGTGTTTTTAGCAATCAGAAACAGCAATAAATACATCAACACGTTCGTACCCTTTATGTCTTATTGGGAATCGCGAAAAGAAAAGATTCCATCCGAAGCGAACTTGATGCTTAACATAGTAATGAAGTTGTGAGACAAAAAATGACGGATTCGAACATTTACATTGATTATATTTTTCAAAGCCCGACTAGGCAGCAAACAAACGAGCCACTAAAAAGAAATCTTTAAGCTCAAATGATCTACTTCTTTAGCAGCATATCGATCTCACATTCGCTGATGCCGGCATGAATATTCATGCCGGTAACTTATGCAGAAATGAAACTTGCACCGATCCATTGGCATGTGAGGATCGCCTTTTTCCCTCTAAACTTTCTTATATGAACTTTATATTCGATCGATTCTCAGTATCCTTCTGCGTGGGGTGTCGTCCTTCTAATTAACCAGAAATCAATCACGGATTCAAAGTCAAACATCTCGAAATAATTAAACGCGTCCCTCTGGATTTTTTGTCAGCATCATATATGACTGCATCACCTCTAACCAAATAAAAAAAAACGAAATTACATAGTTTTGCACATGATGGTTTTTCAGCAACGTTGTCCATTCTTATTTTTTTTTTTTTTCAATTATTTCCAATCGTTTCTTTAATTCAATTTCGTCCATCAGATTCACTTAGGTCTTTCTTCGAGATCCATTTCATTTTATCCTTCCTTGACATTCATAATCCAGCCTGAAAAAAGAACACTGTAGTGAATAATCAGAAAGTAAACAGAAACAAAATGTAACATGTTAACAGTTGAATTTCGAATCGAGAAAGGAATAACGCAAATATGTAGCGCAATGTTCGACAAACCAAGAATTTGATAGCGGGTGTTAGGTAGCCAAAGCGTCAATACGAGGAAGTGCAATAAACCGACTAATTTGACAGAAAGGGTCGTTCGAGCTGAACGGCGAAGCGTTTCCAAGCGCCGTGCCCTCTTCACAGCCGCTCAAGCATCAGCATTTAGGAATCCAATATCGTTAGATTGAAGAGCTTGCAGGATAGAAGGGAGAAGGTAATTTGACTCTGGAATCTGCCGGAGGAGACACGAGAGAACTTTCCGGTAGCGACAAGATAACGAGGATACTCTTTCCGGTCAGGAAAAGACATTCTTCCATGGCGCAAGCTCGATTAAATGCCGACGAGTGGCATTCAGCTCTATGCTTTGACATCAGATCGTCCAATTATTGGACACCGTTCGCATTTGGAAATTCGTCCGGGATTACTAACAGCCGATTCGGCTTCGTTTCCCAACCGCAATTATTGCTTTCGGTTCTCACTCATCTTCCCTCTTTCACAGTTGCACAAATTCAAATACCAAATTTGAATTTACAGGCTTCAACCAAGGACGGACGCTTTGAACATTGGCGACAAAGTTGAAGATTTCTCCTCGCACTGATAAGATGCAATCCAACTAGAAGATTGAATTCTAGCAAGTGCCTCGCATCTATTCTTCCGTGAAGGTTATCAAAGTTTTTTTTTCAGACGGAGAGAAGCGTCGGCACCGAGGTCTGGACTGGAACCAATAAAAATGCCCGAGATTCCCGCGCTCTAACGGCTCATTCGTTTGTCCGTTTGTAAGGCGCGTTTCATTCGACGAGCAGAGCACGCGCCTCGCAACTTCTTAGCTTCTTGCAACGCGAGTTTTGCGATCTGCCGTAGAGGCTGTCCTATTCCCACCTGAGTGTTTGGCGTTCGGTTCTCTCGCAGTCTCTCGTTGACCGGGTTGGGAGCCCATCAAAGACTAACCAAATATTTGGCGAGGTCCTCACAGAATCTCCCACGAGAGGAGACCGAAAGACAGACAGGAGTGAAAGGGAACGGAGGACCGCAAGACCACCCAGTTCTTTAAACTATACTTTGCTTGCGATTTACCGAGGGATGTTCGCCAGTATCAATACCCGCGGTGATCGACTTTTTCTTTCCAAGACAATCAGAATGAATCCTATAAAGTATTATCGACGAGTTTTCCCTCTGTTATTTTTCCGATTTTATTAGACGCACTTGTTTACTTCTAATTGAAACAATTATTAGAACAATTTTTTTTGTTATAAAAAAAAGAACTGTTGATAATCTTTAAAGAGTAACTGTTCACTGCGAGATTTCATATTTTGTTCGGAATAACATTTAAAAGACAACGCAACAACAATGGTCGTTATCCATTAAAAAAATGATAAATAAATCAAATGGAAAAATGAAAGCAGTAAGCAAGTCCTTATCCAAGCTTGTCCGACAGACTCGAAGCCAGATCAGGGACATTTCCAACGCAACTCATTCTGCGTCCGTCTTATAGGTGTATATCTTTCCACACCGACTAGCCACTCGCGTCCACGTGACTGAATATATAGATATATAAGCTCTGGCAAAAATACAAGGTTTTACCTCGAAGGTATAACCATAGTCTGATCCCCGTACAATAACATTTCTCTCCTTCCGCTTTTGTATTTTGTGAGTCAATTCAAAACATGAATCGTATAATAATTCAGCGGAGAGCAAGGAAAAATAATCGCGAATATTATTCGTCCCAGTGGCAAGTCTGAATCCGGATCCATATGTATGACACCTGATGCGGTTTTTTCACAACCACTCAGAGAGTGTTTTACGCGAAAATGTGAAAAAACATCCAACCGGTATTTATATTATTCCATGAAAATACATCTCCGAGCATCGTTTATAATACCAAATCGACGTCTCATTCTTTCCTATTCGGGATGGAAATTTTTTTTCCTCCAAAGTCCTATAAAAAATATAAAAACTATATAAATTCATTTTATACGCAGTCGCATCAGCTGAAATCTCGTACCGTCGATTTAATTTTCATATCACGAAGGTTGTTCGGATTTACGAATTGGTGTGGGTTTCCAATTACATGATTCTCAATTCAAGGGACTCATTTCTACGAAACTCGTTAATGATCCTCTTTCCATAGGTGAAGTATTCGGACTGGAGAAAAACAACATATACAACTCGCAGGCGAGAAATAGCTTCGTTGCAATTCCAATGAGGAAACAGAACGCAAGGCGGTACGTTTTGTGAGACTGCTTTTCCCATCCCCGGCTTCCTTCATACATATTGTGATTACTTCCGAGCGAAAACGAGGCACCCGCGCGTACTCTCGTTCCAACGATTTTGTCGTCTGAAAAATCCCCGAAATCCTTTATGACGTGGATATCACGCTGTCTGATGATTTTCGTTCCAAATTATTTGAATAACCAATTTTCGGGACATTCTCGTTCTGTCATCTCGTCGGAGGAATTTATTTATATTGGTTTGCTGCAAAATTGTTGGCGTGCAAAAATCAATTCCTTAACGCCGTCTCAATTCGAAAGCCAACAACGTGTGACCGATTGTTGACGTTGACAGATCGCTCGCATCGTATACGAAAGTTGCCTCTCGCCGTTGCTTTCCAAACGTTTCGACGGTTTTCGTCGGTCCAGGGATACACGGCCGGCTATTTCCGGCCCGAGCTTACCCTGCATTACAGACGATGCTAAATAGTAGTCGAACATAATTTCGTGAGTACGGGCGAATCGCTTTATCGAGTGGAATAATGGTTCGTATTCAAGGGCAGCTCTCATAATTCTCTTTGTTATATTGCACTTTTTCGGAAACTGTGCCTATCTTTTATTCCAATTCACAAAAATTGTATATTAATATTTTTCCCTTCTTGCTTTCTTCTGCCTTCAGAAAATATCTGAAAAATAAAAAAAATGATTCCATGATTTGTATGATTAATATTTTATTAACATGAAAAGAAAAATATATTTTTGTAATTTCGTAATTGAAATTTTACGTGTGAAGTTGTAACAATAGTCCAGGCTGATGTCAGCGCACTCGGACAATAATCCAGCATGAGTCGCGACACGATCCTTCTTCCTTATGCCGAGAAGTTGCAGAGAACCCTCTCTCAAGTGTTATTTTCTTTCTTATATTTTTGAAAGGCTGAACGAAAAGTGCTTGAAACTCGGATAGCGCGTTCAGAATGTTGCACAGGATGTGTGATGTGGCGCAGCGAACAAAAACCGTGTGCAATGGCCACACTTTCTCCCTATATACTATCCTTCCATTTACAATCCACCCAGTCCACCACAAAAATGCAAGATGACAAATAATGTATCTCTTGCACTCGTTCGTCATTTTTCCCTCGAGCTTGAAAACGTCCCAGGCAAAAATTCAAATCCTTTTTTGCTTTGTCAACAACAGTCTTTGATAAATCGTTCAGAGGGATAATATAGGGTGTGCGACCATAGTTTCAGAAATCCAGTATCAGCAACTGAAATGTTCAATTAACATCATTAGAATATTTGTAAATGGTTGAAATTTTCCCATATGATAAATATATTAAAATAAATTTTAAATAATATTTTACATACCTTCAATGATACCATTTTTATGTTTGCAGAAAAATGTTTCAAAATCTTCACACTTATGTGACAGACGCAGAAATTGTTGAGAAAATTTGGATGAATGAAACACCACTGGATTGGTAATTCGCTGACACGTTGAGACTTCCCTACAACTGGCGGTACATCAAGAGAATCGCAAACTGCGTCGTCCGCTGAAAGCAATTACTCTACCGTTAAGTGCATAAATAACGAGGGAGCTGCAGAGCTCAGTCCATCCTTCACCCTCGTTTCGCATTTGCATTTGCATTCGCAGGAAACTCTACTTGGAGAATCGCGCAAAACAAATTGGACTTGTGTTCATTTTTTATCTCATCGTTCTATCTGTTAAACGTTTTGCTTTGTAAATTGAATTGTCTTCTAGGAAAACGCGTGAGTAAGGAAAGAAAGAATATAATTGAATCGTTTCAATATTTCAATTTAAAAACAAAGCAGCAAATTGTTTCGTACAGCTAATGAATTTGAAAGAAAGGACTGATGAATGCCCAACTTGTTTCCTAGCCACATAGCCTATAGGCTGCAGGAATGCCTCGAGAGTAGACAATAAGTAACACAGTGACGTCCAATAGTATCCGAACCAATTGCAAGAATGAATTATTTAATGGTCGAACGAGAGTGTCGAAAGACTGGAAAGCGATAAAAGAATAATTACGACGATGCTTTTAGCAGGCGACGTATGTCTTGCTTCCATTCCGGAAAAGGTCACGTCGCGCCCTTTGATGCTTCATGCTGACGCACCAAAAACCCTCTCGGACTGGCTGATCTGAATGCGTCCTTCGTATTTGCCCACTCCCACTTGGTTCATCCTCCACGACACACTCAGATACATCAAGACCTTGCCCAGGACTATTGACAACACCCCAAGTGACCCTCCGACGAATAAAAAGTCGCGACCCCATGTAGCCAACTCTTTGTAGTCATGTGCAAAGTCGGGATTCACTGAAAAAAAGCTCAAAGCAACTCTGTTATACAATTTAATTCAATTTAATTTTCAAGTACGTTTTTTTTTGTCAAAGAAAAGTGCAAAATAAACAACTTGTCACTCGATTGGTACCGAAATTAATCGGCAATTTGTCGTTTACAAATTATATGCCATTGGTAATTACAAGAGAATGGTTTTACCAATTTTGATATATATTTTTTTTAATTTTATTTTGTGTTTATTTTTCTTGCAGTTTGGTAAGTATTTTTTGTAACAATGGAGAAAGTGTGATTGATGTGTTTTCGTTCACGAAGAATGTTGGCAAAAATTAGCTCGATCGGAAAGTCTTTTTTTCAGACTATTGAGCATGAGGGAAATCCACAGACCGCTTGATATAAATGCAAGCACGTCAAACGGGAAGGCGAATGTAAACGACATTTCTCGGGAAATCGCGAAACCCCTGTATATCACGCAGAATCGTATAGTCGGCTGAAAATAGCGGCAATACCCTTGAGTGCCTGGGATAGAGGTCCGGGGAACTGGGGGAAACTGGTAAACCTCGGGAGTAAGGATTTGCTTTCGGAAGGGCGAGCGATTGCGAAGTCAGTACACGCGGGAATGCATATGCAGGGGAACGTTCCACAGGTATGGAAAAATGAGGTACTTTTCGGGCCGTAAACACAAATTCGCCAGTACTGACAACTAGAAACCTCAAACAATCATAACAATCACATGAAAAAAATGAAATTAAACAAACAAAATCATCTCCTTGTGAATGTGAAATTGTTTTGTATCTTAGTAGATAAAAATTCAATCCGGCAACCATTTGAAGAAGGTTGATATTTTTTGAAAAGTCAATTAAGAGGTGTGAGATTTTTGAAATTATAAAATAATTGAAAATGTAAATTTTAAAACATTTAGATGAAAAAAAAATTGTGTTGAATAATTTGTTACAATTTGAATATTTAAATTACAGGGTGCCTCGGAAAATGGTCACGTCATTGGACTCGGAGGGCTCCACAATCCACCCTTCCAGATCAATAATACCACCCCGCGGTTGGCGCATGCTCGATTGCGCGCACGCCATCCCTTCTGCTGCGAGATGCCACCCCCCAGGACCGAAACTGAAAATGTTTCGTATTCCCCATACAACATTCATAGCGCCATCAATATTATACGCGCGAAATAATAACCTGTGCATTTATTATGAAGGATTGGACCGAGGGCGGCGGTAGAGCGCCATCCGAAAAATAAGGGGTGCAAAAAATGGCGAGGGGCGTCATTTGATAAATTATGCGTGTAAACGCTTATGTAAATCCTTCAAAGCAGCATGACGGATGGAGCTCTCATCGACAATCGCTCGACATCCCGGACAATCGCGCGGGTACTCGTAACAATTTCGTCTCTACTGATATGCAATTTGCCGAAATTTGACATGATTGCTATACACATTCTTTTTAATCAAAAACTAACCAAAAGATAATTCATTTTTTTGTCACTTAATGATTGTATCTTCATTAGTATAAATAAAATAAAATTTTATTTTATTCTTTTATTTCGCATTTTTTATTTCCCTTGACACTCAAGTTCGAAAGTCAATTCAATTTTTATATCACACTCGCAATAAAATATTTAAGAGGGCCGCAAAAAACATCGTCTTTTTTTTAGCGTCGTTGAAAATGAAAGTGTGAAGAAAAGAGAGCGACAGAATTTACATCTGGACACAAAACAACAAACCATTCCGGAGAAATTGGCACGGTGTATTCAATACATAAAAAGTCATAAAATATTCCACGCCCTATAAGCAGTTTCGCATGGATGGCTGACAGTTGGACGCGTAAGACTTTTTCCCTGTGCGATTTCTGTCCGAGCCAAAGGACCGAATTATTCGACCCCCGAGCAGATCGACGAATATATAAAGATCGAGAGCAATAATTTTTTGTTGCAGACCGAAGTAGAAGTCGCTGATACTGCGACGGGGACGTCGCAACCGTCGTGCGGGGGTCACTTTATGGGATCGCGCTTGGATCTTCCGTACACTGGCCTAACATTGAGATATTCCAGACCAACCTACAAGTCCCTTTTCTTTTAGCGCAACTCAGATAAGGGTCGTTCCGGAGGAATAAATATATATGGCCTTATTAACCCTGCTGAAATTCGATGATGCCTTTCTGCACTTTCAACGATGACTTTGTTATGATGGCACACGTCGGGGCATTCAAATTTTATCTCGAGATGAAAGAAGATACAATTTCCAAAGTACTCTTCGGACAAAAACAATATATCCAAATTCCCAAAGCTACTTTGATATTTTAACTAGAAATTTTTTCTTAAAGATATATCGGGGGGGGGAGATATTTTCAATCTCAAAACCGACATAGTCAGCTGGGTTTTGAAATTTGATTCAGCAATCCAAATATTAATTTAGGTAATTGTTTGAGAGATGAAATTGGCCAATCGTTTGATAATCAGCGTGACACAGCGAAACGCGTGGAAACGGCGAATCCTGCCAACCGAGACTGATTCCACAAACAAATGCCGACGATTGAATCCTGGCAAGTCGCAAGATGGATCGCTCTCTTTGAATCACAGATTACCCGCCTTCCCTGCTAACCCGCTTCTCTCTCCCCTTAGGTTCGACTGTCACCAATCTTAGCATTCCTCTCCACCTTTACTTTCGCCTCCGTCCCGCTTTCAAACAATTTGCCACATGCCTCCTCGCTTGTGGATCGCTCGTTTAATTCGACATACCGAATTGTTCTGGATCAAACATGTTCGTTGCAGCCGCGCAATCCCGTTCGAAAGTATATAACCCTCCCTTGTTTACATTTACATAAAATTATAGTCGAATCAATTTCGAGCCTACGCGAGAATCGTTGTCTCTCTTGCTCTCGCATCCCTGATGGTAATCCAGTTTTCCTCTTGAACATTTTGATAAATCGATGCCGAAGGTCCAACTGACGTGTAAACGTGGAAAAAAAGCCGCGACGCAAATGAAGTATGAAGTGAAATACTTGGATTATAAACCGGACCCTCGGGCTGGGCGAGGGTCGTTTTAAGTCACCCTCTTATTTCGCGATCCCACACGATCTTTAAATTAAGTGCGTCGGCTTACGACGCCCATGTAAAGTCGGATATCATGCGTTTGAGAAGCACGTTCACAACTGCCTCATTTCCCTTTATTGAAAATAAAGCCATAATGAAATCCGCAATTTATGACAGCGCCGAGAAACTGTACACACAAAATTGTGCCTCCCCAAGTCAATTAGAATTTTACTGCAGGGCAGAAAGATCTTTGCAAAATCGCGACACGATAAAACTTGTGGATGTGCTTTTTATGGTGCTTTAAATTATGAAAAAAAATTTTGCTTTAAAAAAATGCGATCCAGCTACTGGGTATGGACGGCATGACGCGTCATAAGAACATTACGCGGACATTAAAAAATCATAGGGGTGGCTTCTAACGTGTCGTGTCATTCTTTTTATCTCCGGGTACAAGTCACTTATTCATTATTATATACGAAAAATGTGGAACACGAGTGTGTATAACTTATCATCCTATGACATTTAAAAAATGTAAAGTAATTCAACTGAGCAGGCAGACATTTAAGATTCAGTTGCAGTCGGAGCGGCAATTTATCTGAGATAACATTAGGATGTGACGAACCGCGGTGAAATTTTCTACGAATAATGCAAAGTGGAGTTTGCAAGTGAACGGGATGATTGACAATTGGATACACATATTTTCAAAGAAGAAAAAACAGAGAGTGAAAATGCGATACCAACCGAAACGCAAAGGGAGGCTGGTAGGTTATTGCGATGATATTTTTTTAGGGGTGTCCCAACGTAATCCCTGATCGAGGGCTTTGGCACATGGGGATACCAAGGGACATCTTATCTTCATATTATTCTGTGTTGGGGGTTTCATCTCCGGGAGGACTTGAGCACACAAATTTGAGCTTGGAAAATGTCTTCATGTACGAAAAAAGTTACCCTTAGATCAAAAAGGTAACAGTTACAGAATTGACGCAAACAAATTCGGAACTGGAGAAAAGCAAACTTGGCTGGAAGACCATAATCTACTTTGGAAAACTTTTTGGACCAGTTCAACTGTGATCACTTGAAAAGTGCGCGCTCAGTGCAAGGTGATATGCGCACGCATCTGGGCAATGCAACTGAAACAAGTAAATGTATCATAAAAAATAAAATATCATAGAGAAACATTCTTATTGGCATGTAAATAATATTTACAACAAACTAATCCTTGAAAATGGTTGTTTTCGTTTGAAAAATTGATATAAGGTTTCTTTTTTATTCTTTCTACTATCGCATTGTGATAAAAAATTTCAATTTTCGAAAATTAATGATTGTGTTTTGATACATCATTAAATTATCGCTGTAGGACATCAACTAAAAAATTGTTATGCTCTTTTTGATAACATGTGCTTTCAATTATTAAATATCCGAATAGTTTTTTTATTTGAATTTTGTAATTTAATTTTTTAATATAAAATAATAACTCTTTTTTACTGTTTTTGACATTATTAAATTATCGTTGTAGAACATTAAATAAAAAATTGTTATGCTCTTTTTGATAACATGAACTTTCACTTATTAAATTACCAAACTGTTTTTTAGTCCTTTTTTTAAGTTAAATTTTTAGTATAAAATAGGGTTTATTATTCTGTGGATAGTAGAAGAGCATTGTAAGCTTCAAAGTGTTCATCAAAATTGATTTAAAAATTAATCTAATTCGGCATATTTATATTACAATCAAAAATGAAGTACTGTGCAGTTCTTCTTGTATTGGGTGTCGTTATAAGGGTATGTATGTTGCAAAAGTACTTGCATATAAAACTCTGAATCAATACAAATTATTTCATTATCGTTCGCTATTTGATTTATTATATTTATATTTCCTGAAAATAAATGTAAAACAAATATTAAAATTGATTTTTTTCAGGCGACTACTGCATTTTCTCCGATTAGCCCAGAGATAGAGATAATAATGCATGATTCTCTGAGAACTTTAAATGAAAAATTAGATTCCGTTGGAAGTGGTTTATATTATTATGAGTACTCTAAAAATGAAGCCAAGAAACAAATTTTACCATACGTATGTACTTTTTTCCAAGTTATCATCATTATACACAATTATCATAAAATTAATCGTTAATTAATTGAATTTTGTTTATGAAATTGCTTAGATGTCAGCTCTAAGCAATTTACATTTCAGATTGTCGACGAAATTGAGTGCAGTAGAAGCATTCAAATGCGAAGTTGAATTTAATTCACTTGTACATCAAGAGACTGAAAATATAATTCACAAAATTATTGTTAGTGAAGAGGAAACCAAATTTAATGCTTCACAAGACTCATTTTTCGCTTTACAAAAAAATGTTGCCAAAATATACAATATCATTCCTATTTTGAAAGCCTTTACACCAATATATATGATGGTACCAGGGACAATGGAACAAGAAGAAATGAAGGATGTTTCACAAGAAAAAATCGAACAAACAATGCAACAGCTTAAGGTAATAAACACTCTATATTGCATTTTCTTCGATATTTTTCATTATTATAATTATAACATAGCTTTTAAATACTTGATATTTCTGTTTTGATATTAAATAAACTTTCTTTTAGGAAATTGACATCAGCGACGCATATTTACCGGTATTAAACGATTTGGCTTCTAGAAACCATGCCTCTTTTGATAAAATATTTACAAAACTTGGAAAAAATGTACGCGATTTATACTACACTCAAGTTGAACTTCAAATAATCAAAGCTATTGAGAAAAAACGTCATCTGTTCAAAAATTGTTTTTCGCAGGACACGATGGTACGTTATTTCTCGTACCCATATTAAAAAAAAGTTAAAAATGTATATTTATATTTTTTATTCGACATTGTAAAGTATATGTAATAAATTAATATTAATATCACAAAAATGAAATGTTTTGAAAATGATTTAAACCTAATGGGGATTTGCTATCAACTAGCAAAACTGCTTATTACTTAAAAAAATGCGTGTCTAGTGCAAAGTGTTTTGCGCACGCATCTGGATAGCGTAACAGAAATGTGTACACCCGCGTTCTCTACTCGGTATCAGTGACTGAAGATGCTTTATGATCCGTAACGTGATTCACCCCCTCTCCCCGACGAGCTCTATCAACTCAATCCAATATATTAGGGTTGGCTATCCAGAAACTGGAAAGTATCGAGTATCGATACTAATGTTTAGATGCCGAGTTTATACGACGGTTGGTCTATTCATCTTTGCAATTATACATGTGATCAATTTCAGCTTACCAACTGGTCAATTTTTTGCACCATTTGTTTTTTGTTTTTTTTTCTCAATTACTATCATTTTATTTTATTATAATAATTTTTTTAAGAAAAAAACATTTGTTCAATTTCATGACATCTGATTTAATTTATTTAATCTTAGCGCACTCTGCTGATTCATATTTCTGCGACATGAAGACCGAATTTATCGATGCTTCGTTTGAGATTGAACGTACTCTAAATAAATAATAAAAAGACGACGTTAGATATTCTGAAAGTGTTAGACTTGAGAGCAGACCGTGCAGTCAAGCGTTCTGGGGTCAGTGTTGAGAACAGGGGCGGGTGGTTCTGGCAGATGCTGGGGCAGGCAACTTTGAAGGATATTTTTTATTCATGTGACGTGTTTGAGGGCGCAGAAAAAACACATTCTCCCAATCCAAGACCCCGCAACGAATAAAATGGCACCTGCTGGGTTGTCACTTTTTCATGGACCTTATCTGAAAAATCAAGCCCCGTTGATTAATCGCGAATATCAACCGGGCAGAACGTAATCTCATATTAACTTGTTTTTCTAATCAATCAGCGAGTACTAGACGGCCCTGGTTAAAGAGATGAAAAAAAAAGTAAAAGACGTTGCGACTCTCAGGGGACGCTCGCGACTTCCTTTCCATCGTTCACTCAAATATTTAACCGCTGTATCCAATTTTGTCTTATGCACTCCGAATCCACTTCGTTCAACTTCTTACGCTAACAAGTAACCATCGATTTGTAGTCATGTTCAATTGATAATCAGGTAATTATCTGGCGAGGAACTCGATCGAAACTTTCTTGTTTACTTTTTCATGCCGACATTGGATCTGCCATCGAGGTGTGTCCAAAATGTAAGACACATCTTTGACAGAATCTATGAATGTTTTCAAGGAAACGTGATACATGTTTACTATTCCAGGACCTTGCTGAAGGGACGCGCGGAATCAAGAACAGAGCAACACTGTGCTGGCCGCGAAGAAACACAGCGGCAGAAGATGAACGAGGATAAGAAAAGAAAGAGGAACGCAGAGGGCGGTTCCTGGAAAAGTTGCAGATCAATATTATCGTAGATATTCGTAGATATATTCGAGCGCGGAAGGGAAGAGAGGCGACATTGAATGCACGCGCGTGTGTCGGTGTGTGGGTGTGAATGCACACGGGCGAATGTCACCAAGATATTGGGATGCGTGCGGGGTCCAAACCGGAAACAAGATTCCCCAGGAAGCGTACAAAGCCGCCGAGAAAACTGCCATGTCGTCCGACGACTGATAAATCTCCTTGGATGCGAGACATAAATTTCAATTTCGTCCAATAGACTTTTCCCTCCTTTCTTCTTTTTAATAATTTCACAGATTATAATCTCAATTCCAGCGTTGAATCCTCCCCCCCTCCCTCTCTCTCTCCTCCTTGACCGTCCGGCCTGAAAGTTTTGTCTGATTTACGATACGCTGTATAAACAACATCAGCGACTGAAACTTAATGATGGATTTGTCGCGGATCGAGGGTCGATGGACGGCTGTTTATTAAATGAAATTTTCTAACGCCATTGGCGTCTTTCATTACAAAGACGTCAGGAAGGAAGACGAAAGGATGCGCCTAATGGAAAGCTCGGATCAAAAAATTTTTGCCCAAACTTTCATGACTTGTTTTCCCTTTGTCCTGTCCATTTCTGTTAACACTTTCGGCAAAGTTGAAATTGAAACTGAAGCTTAATAAGGCTTCCAGAGTTGTTGATTAATTTAATATATGTAACTGGAGAAGAAATGGAGAATGGCATTAGCTTCTAGATAGGACGAGCGAGAATTGACAACCCTTTCACAAACTGTCGGTAAGAAGAAAATGTTTGCATGGGTGTCATGCAGTATTGCACGTCAATTCACAGAAATGACAGCATCTTCTGCTAATGAAATTCCCAAACGGATATACAATCGACCATCGAAAAGTGGAAGTCAAAATAAACGAACAAAATATTTTATATTGTCTTTAAATAACAACTTTGTGTAACTATTCATCAATCACAATTCATCCTGAAACTAAAGTAAGATGAAATATTTTCGCCTAATTGATCATTTTGAATGGCGGGAATATTTTAACGAAATTGACACATTTCTTTTATTCCCCTTCAGTTAGGTCGACAAAAACTAATTTTTCTTGTTTCGGCTGGAAACATGCTCATGAATGACGCACTGAACAATAATACAATCGCGAGCAAGAAACTCCATTTCGATCAGCGAACAATGGCAGCGAGCACTATGGAAAGGGTTTGAGGAATGACGCATGTCCCCTGCACATCGGTCGGCTTCAACATGATCCCTCGACTGATCCCGAACGCATTAAAGGGTTCGCACTAACTCCCGCCTGTTTACCCCTTTATTCACCCCAGATCAACGAACGTGAGTGTCGCGAGACGAAGATCAATCACCTCATGTCTTCTCCATTACGTTCATTCACTCAAACGAACACCTTCATGATTCCAAGCCTAGAATAGAGAAAATTTCTATTAGATTTTGTAAATTCAATTTGCGTGGACTTTTTCAAACGTGGATTTTTTTTCAGACAACAAAACTAAACCGAAATAAAATTAGTGGCAATCCTCATTAGTCGCTTGCAAATCAAGGTTTCGATTGCGTCGTGAACTACGTGGCAGGGCAGGGGTCAAGATTCTTCTGAATGCTGTTTTACGGTGCCTCGGTTCTCGCGCCAAAGGCCACTAAAACTAATGTATTCATGAGATAATTATTTCTCGCATTTATTACGCCGTTATAAACCACTTTTATTGGTGCGCAGGAGCGCGCGAAAACACCCCTTACAAAGTTGGTGGTTGCGTTAGGCCTCCCTTTACGATGCATTTAGAGCTCCAAATGCCATTCGCTTCATGAATAATCGATGAATTTGCACCATAACTTTTTGAGCTTATCAACTGAAAAATTTAAACAAAATGATCAACATTGAGAACTCATACGTTGTAATAAACAATTTTTTATGCTTGAAAATAAATGTAACGTATCTCGAATTTACATTTTGTTTTTAATGGTAGAACCACTTTCTGTTGTACGACAGAAGTAAATCAACATTTCAATGCACCTTGTTGCATAGTTCATTAATACAAGTTATGTTGTCATCAGTCTTGTACAACCGTCAGGGATGTGTTGGTCCTGCATCTCGTAGCCCGCATAAGTACATTTTTATATGACGAACGAGCTGACATATTTCTTGCCTCTGGACACACTGATGCCACAATAAAAAGAAAAGCGCCCTTTGTTCCTGACGCGTGCGTTTCTTTCATCATTGGTATTCCGCTATTGCGATAACTCAACCCTTCGAGGTACGGCGCCGACTTACACTATTGTAACATGCTGTTAAGGAGACGTTTTGTTTCACGTTGGAGGATCATTTTTTTCCTGCGACTGCGAGGAACATTAGTTGATTGTACCCCGAAAGCAATGTTATTTCAGATTGAGAGTTACTAATGTACATCAAAAAGTTATAATTTGATGCGAAATAAAATGTAAACTGCAAACAAATGTTCAGAATTTTTCAGATCTCTGGATCAAAAAGAGAATCAATTTTATATATTTTGATAGCAAACTGAATTTAAATGCTTATAGGGGTTTTACAAATGGAAGAAAAATATTTGTTTTCGAACATGTAGACTATGAAAATATAACATGAAAATGGGATTGATTGTCATTGAATTTTCGTCGTGTTTTGACATAACGTATTACGTGATTTTCGTAATCCTACGTCTGTTCCCTCGTGAGCGCACAAGTGCGTGGATAAATCGAAAGCTTTCGAAGTTGTTCCTATGAAAAGAGAGCGAAATTGAAATCGGCTTTTCGAAATTATTGGAGACCGGTCTCTTGGGAAGAAAATGCAAACATTTGAAGCGAGATGGACGTCGAAGAGGCGAGGGGTGGGCTTTGAGGATTTTGTCCCTCATCTTTAAACGCGCGGCCAACGCTGCGTCTGCGAAATATACGGGCTTTGAAATCGGGTAAACATTTTTAGCCAGAGTCCACGGATGATAAAGGCGAAAAGTAAACTAACAAGGCACAAAGAGTCGGTGAAAGTTATTTTTTGGAAATAAGTTTATCTATACTAAGTCGAATCGACGATTCATCCGAATTGTAATGTGTTTTTATGAATTTATTCATTATAATCAATTTAAAAAATTTCTGTTTCTTGTTTTTAGTATATTGATGTATTTTTTAAATATTTAACATTTTAGAAGTTGTAATATAGTATAATTTAGATGTTTCATTTATTAAAAATAATAATGACATTCCTTTTATTTCTTTTATTTTTTGGTTTTATTTTTCAGTAGTACTGATTAAATGTCATTTATAATAACATTGAAAAATATTAATCTGAAAATGATTATTATTTGATAATTAAATGTTGAAAACAAGAAACGGGATTGGTGCGCCACCTTATTGCCTACTGCGAAAGTTGGTTACAGTACATACTACTGCTTACCGACGGTCAATCGGATAAACAGTAAAATCTGATATCCGAATTAAATTAGCAATCAATTTGCTGATGGTCCTTCAAATTTAGGAATAAATTTATAATCATTCTTATCTTGATCTAATTTTACATTTAATTTAATTATTATTTAATACTCAGTTTGGGGTGATACTCAATTGCGCCGGATGAGATAATTTCATATGTAGTTGCGCCTAAATCCATGTGCAGTTCCGCCTAATTCTGCGTCCATGCAATTGCGCCGGAATAAAAAAAATATTTGCCTTTGCGCCGAAGATAAATTTATAGCAAATATTAATCCTTTTTTGTATTAAAAATCAAGATCTCAGACGCAGTTCGCCCGGTCCGGATTGAAAATTCGTACACACAATTGAAACGACTTCGCAGCCCTGCCAATTTTTCTCAGAGCAGATCTAATCATGACCTACAAGTGTTCAAAATTTTAAGTCGATTCAACTCTCGGAACATTATCAAAAACTAAGTGCAAGCGTATCTCAGACGCAGATCGCC
>JAAMPD010000062.1:105555-162160 GCA_025266255.1 Trissolcus basalis
TGTATAAGAGACAGATTCTTATCTATTTTTTTCATGTCGGCGCAATTGCAGAAGGCCCTTATTTTGTTTTAAATTAAAAAAAACTAAATATATGCTGAATATATATAAAAAAACATCAAGATGTTGATTTTTTTAAATCAACATTAATTTTTTTACATTTCAAAAAATAATTCTTTAAATATTTTAGACATCAGTTTGGTGTTTCCAAGTTTGTTCATTCTATGCATGATAACATATTATGAACATACATAAATAAGTAATATTCACTGTAAATTATAAAAATATACAATATTCAAAAAAAATTGTGCCCTAAGCCTATGCATTTCAAGATATATGCATTATTTGATATTTAAGAATGAAGTTAAGAGTTATTGTTTTTTGCCACTGATTTATAGTGATGAATTGAATACTACCTTATCTATTTTTCTGTAGAATATTAACAATCTATTTTTTTAGGTATCGGCTGTGAATCACAAAGATAAACGAATTATGAAATTTCGATCCAGCTTCTCACTCAGCATATGTTTTCGTTTTACTGTTGAATAATTTGGTTTAGCTTTTGCATGGTAAATCCGTTTGATGGCAACCGCTTCATTATGAACAATTAAATGAAAATTGAATAGTTCAATTGAATTTTATAAAATTAGAATTTTGATATATTGCCAGTAAAAACTAATTAATTACACAATAAATTATAGCAGCATAGTGTTTCTTTTAAATCTATCTCTGATTGTACAAGGTGTGTCAAAAGAATGGACTTTCCTATATACCACTAAAATTTAGAAACAAAACCAAATCCGAATCCGTTAATTTTATCGAATTTGGTTCAGTGATTGAAGAGATATGGTGAAACAAAAAAATTACTGAAAGCGTTGGCAAGTCTTAAATTTTGACAGCGAGCAGAGGACATCATCCTGAACGCTCACGAACAAGAATAATTTATAATTTTCATGAAAAAATTATAGTTCTAGAATTAGAAAATCGTTACAATTTCAATGGGTAAAATACAAATTCACATGTGATGTCTAAGTTATTTGAACTTTAAAATTAAACCAACATTGTTCCAAAAAACGAATATGGTATGTCATAAACGATTCAAACGACTTATAATGGAAGGAACTAAAAATTTGATTTATAAAAATTGCGGTTTAGTACACTGGAAGAAAAACAATGTCACAATTGATTCACTAATCCATTTGAAAATAGTAATAATATGACTCTATTCTGTATCTGTAATAATTAAATTGGAGAATACAATTCATAAAAATGAAGTTTTCTTTGGAAATTTTCATGAATGAGTTGTCAAGGTTCAATGTTTCCAAATTTGTATTATTTCTATATTGTAAAAGAATTAAAATGTTTTAGCAAAAAATCGAACGACAATTATGTGATCCAGATAATGTGATATTAATTACATCTAAATGATTGCGAAATTAGCATTTGTTTGATAGTAAAATTCTTTCATCGTTTCATTATTAATTTCATAAACTTCGCAGTATAAACAGTCTGGTACATACTGTACGATATTTCTTGTTGAATATTTTTATCTAAGCGATAGAAATGTTGCGTGGAGTTTTTTGTGATTTGGGCTGTGTGCTGTACAGTGGTAAGATAATAACCAATAACTTTTTTCTCATTATTTCATATAAGTACTGAACTAAAATTCATTTTTAAAATTCATTTTCAATATAAATAAAAGAGTTGCTCAATAATGTAAAGAAATTTCGAACTTAAATCTTAGGGAATAAAAGCCACTTGCAGTATGGAAGAAGAAAAAATAATCGTTGATTTAAATGAGAAATTTACACGATTGGTATATGAATTCAACCGTTTAGATGCTGCATATGATGAACATATAGAAAACAAGTTGATAACAGAAACGTTTGCTACAGAAGTAAGTAGTATATAAAAATTGTATGTATTAGAAAGTGAACAGAGTGAACAATATTTGTTGTTAATTAAATAATTAATTTTAGATTTACGAGAATATTTTGTCTCAATTTCATGTACCACTGACATTGTCGACACAAAAATATTCGTATTGCCAAGCATTAGTGAAAAGTGAAATCGAACAGACAGCACGCACGAATGAAATTTGGCATAATTTCATGCTTTTGGATAAAAAAATAGCTTTCTTGGTTAAAAGAAGAAATGAAATGACCACTAGAGCAGTTGAAGCTTTCAAAGAAATAAAAATATTGCTACAAAATTTGGAAAGTCAGGCTTGTCGAAATGGGCAAACATTCACGCACGACGCTGATATAGTAAGAAAAATACTCTGCAAACAATGTTTGTTTTTATGAAACAAAGTCACTTATTTAGTTTATAATTTTTAAACCCAAATTTTTTTGCAGGCCAACATGCATTTAAATTACTTCGAAAAAGACTTTGTACAGTCTTATGAGGATCTTATCAATTCCTGTATAGCAGAGAGGAAATTAGCAAACAAAGAAATGGAAAAATTGTCAGGAAATATTGAAGCATTAATAATAAATTTACAATCTAGACGTGACATACGTGCATGTGTAGGATCGGGTAATTAAATTCCGTCGACCTAACATGAAAATTATAAAATAGTCTTTCTATCTTTCTATGATTATAAAAAGGTAAATTCTGCCAATCATTTGATTCATTCTTTTGTATTTTGTATTCAATATTTAAAAAATGATTTTAGAAATAAAATGAATTACCTGTATTTGTCAAAATCCACTGAATAGAATTTGTTGGTACATTACACAAATCAGCCACAGCAAACCTTTTGAACAAAAAAATTATAATTAGTCGTCTAAAAAACTGATAAACGTTTCGAATTACAAACGAGAAAATAAGTGATAAACCGGAGTAATCAGAAAGAATAATAATCGTTCCAATAAAAATTAACCAACACTCTGAAGAAAAATACCGAAAAAGGGAAACTTCAACCGACAAAACTTAAGACTGCTCTTAATCACCAAAAATTATTAATCCGTAGACAATTTCACTACTTGACAGGAGTTTAAAATTTATTTAAATCCAAAGACACACTTCACCCTCGAAGGCTTCGATAAGACTGTTCACCCTTGCTTCAAACCCACGTAGATGCAAAGTGGAAGGGAATTCAAGCTCCACCCATTCTGCATTTAAACTACACTGAAGGGGGTAAAAAAGTGGCATAAAAAATACTACCCAACCCTTCTTTCCATGTCTCTCACTCTTAATAAATCAAAAATAATCATCATCATTTTAATAAAAAAGACTGAACCCAGAAGTCGAGACTACTGAGAATCAAGTCTGAAAGTTCACTGATATTTTGCAATCTTTTTGCATTATTTTTAGTTTGTAAATTATTGAAAAATATTAGAAACATAGTATCATTGGTTGAACTTTTTAGGGTGCTAAAAAAGAAAGGGGTCGGGCGTTCCCCACCAAGGGTTTAAATCTTGAAAGGGTATTTCGAAAGGGGTACCGGCACCCTTTTTTATATTGAAGGATTTGGCACGTATAAAGAGTTATGTACACTTTTTTTATATTGTTTGTTAAGAATTAAACTATCCAGTTCTGTAGAAAATGGAATTTTTTCCCCCGATTTCATTCCATCTGCCCGAAAAAGATTGAACTTTTTTAGATTATTTATATATTTTAGTTAAATTATCTGAGATTTTTAAAACCGAAATTGTTATATTGTAGATATCAATCGAACAAAACTTCTAACTTACTTAATTTTCTAGTTTCTTATTTTTAAATCCGTTTTTGATTTCGAGCAGTACTATTTCGGTTTAGACTGGAGAAGAGTTAACGTTTCGATAAGAGTTTATTTTAAACTACTGAAATTCAGTCGCAGCACGCGACGAATTTTTTTCCTCGACGCATATGAAACCAGGATCCTGGTTGAGGACCAATCAGCAACGTTCCCTGCACCATCCCACCGAGGTAAAGCTCCCACTAAGGGTGGCTCCAGATCGTATCCAAGCACAGAACTGGATCTGGTTGGTCGGCACACGGCTTCAAACTGCGCAATGCAAATATAAGTATTAGTATATCAGAAGGAAATATATTCCATGAAGACAAATTCAAATGAAATCAGTCAAAGTTATTATTTCAAAGCATAAGTTTTTAGGCGGTAACAGTAAGGTTTTTCATATCTTTCTACTCTTTTATAATAAGATTACAACAATTATGTACCAATTTTTTAACTCATGAATTTGAACTGAACATGAAACGTTGAACATTTTTTGGAAATAAAATATAATATAATGAAAAATAATTTTTCGTAGGAAAAAGACCATTAAAAAAGCTATAGATGTGAAAAAAATTGCACAAAAAGTTCTTTTTTGTTGCACACTTACTAAAATCCATTGGCACTCGTCGAACCCCTTTTTTAATAGTTACCCCTTTTATTACCTAAAGGGGTTACAGACACAGCATCGGGAGGGTCCCATCTGTAACAAAAAACGTGTTTAGCAGAACGAAAAAAAGGTTTTTGTATCAGAAGACGTCAATGATCCGTAACATCAATTGTGCGAAATTTTACACATTTTGATCAAAAATCAACAAAGAAACAATTTTGCTTATAACCTTTGCAAAAATGTTGGTCTTCATTTTCGTAGTTAAAAACTTTATATTATTATTTTTTATATTTAATTCCTACGGGAATGTTTAGAAAATTTAATGATTCCATTAGAATATTTAAGATAAACAACTATTTTATTAAAATTTTTAAATGAAAAAGGTTTTTAGTATGTCATAACCTATAATTTCTTTTCCAAACATTCATCGATATACTGTTAATATAATGTCAGGGAATGAAAATTTTCAATTCAAAATGTCTCATTGAACATTTTGTTAACAAATTTGTTAATGTTGTTAAAATGAAAATAAATTTGTTTGATAACATTATTACAAGACTTACAACAACCAGTAAATTAGCCATGATTTAGTCTGAAATTCTCAATTTCGCTAAATTCTTGCTGTCCTCAATCATGATTCTACCTGTTGAACTTATTAGTTACTGAAATAAACATAAACATAATTGAAATTAACAAATTTCATGCACATAAAACAAAAGACTTTAAAGTTTTAAAAACAAACGCCATGTTTTAACAGTTACCAACACTGTAGAACTAAAAGATGAAAGAAGAATGACATTATCGACTAAGGTTGTTTACAATTTGTAAGTCTCTTAAAAATATACGTGGCGCTACTGTACCGACGTGACGTCTGCTTCTTCGTGTCATTATCGTTTGTTATGAGTTGTCCATTGCTAAAATATTTAAATTAGATTAGAAACATTAATTTAATCGAAACCATGACTTTATATCATTTTGGAAATTGTCTCGCTTTGGTTTATGTTCCTTATTACCTCACGTACAAATACTCAGGACTGTAAGTACTAGAAAATTATTCAAAAATAGCCCGGCATAACCTGTTAAAAACTTTTCTTCATAAAAAATGTTTACCTTTTGAATCAACAATTTTTTAGATCAGAATATGGAGCATTTTGGAAATGTGTCCAAGCAGGGGGTATCTACGTTTTTACCCAACTTGTCAAAATGTTAGTCTTGGCAACATTTTTTCCCACAGCTGACAATGTTGGGCAGGAAGGTTTTGATCTTCTTGGAGTAAGTATAAAAAAATTTGCTGAACCTAATGAAACTTGAAAATGTCAAAATTATTGCTATACTGACACAATACACTTTTATTTTAGGAATTCATGAAATGCTCAATTGATTTAGCCGATTTGGTAGGAATTCTCGTAGTCCTGAATAGTATCCCTGGTAAAGGACATGCCAAAGTACTGACAGCTGGAATTGGTTGGGCCAGTGCAGAAGTTATTTTAACCAGATTCTTATTGTTATGGTTTGGTGCAAGAGGCGCAGAATTCGACTGGAAATATATTCAAAAAAGTCTGGAATCAAACATCAGCTTGGTAAGTGACAGAATTCTTATCAAAATCCAAACAAAAAATTTCAAAACCAAATGTCTAATACATTTTTCTTTGTTTTTAGGTTCAACATATTACAACAGCAACCTTAGTCTGGCTGTGGTCCCGAAAAGATCTTCGACAAGGACTCATTCCTATTGTCGTCGTACTGTTAATCTCGACTGTTTACAGACCACTGATTCTCGATGTGGTTACGACGTCAGTCTTAGCAGGACCATGGTCTTCCCTTTTCATAAAAGCTGTTGCCGCGACGGTCACTGGTGCAATTACACTGCACATGTACGCAGGACTTGCTCATGCCATTGGCATGTTTTAATTAGCAAATATTTAAATGAAGAGATCGATTTCATGCAAGCCACTGCCCGAGTGTGAAGTTAACTAAAATTATTAAGAGACTTCCACGCTTAATTTGTAAATAGAAGTAGAAAGATAGGATACAGGAACAAGAGTTGTGAGTTTTTACGATTTTCTTCATATGTTGATTTTTTGTTATGACTTTTTGTGTCTGTGCTGTTAGAATGAAGAACAAATTTGTATCAATTAGTATAGAAAATTCTAAAAATTATGAAAAATAAAATTTTGAGAAATTGTATGACACATTTTTGGGGTATTTAAATTTCAACCGAGAGTAAAGAATGTATCTTTAAATTAAAAAAACAACAAACGATTTATTAGCGAAACAACACAAATTGATTTAAGCACTATAAATTGTTTCATAGAAAATCTTCGGTTGATGCTGCAGTTGCTTCGATAAGTAACTCAAAATCCAATTCAGTCAAACTAGCTGTAATTTGAACAGAAATTAATTAGTATTTACTGCAGTAAGAATTTCATTAAAGTAGTGGTAAATTTTATTCAAAGTTACCTTTTGCAGTTAAGAGATCAAGGAATGTATCAAGAGGAGATAATCGGTCTCCAGAAGGAAAAGCTGATAAACCTGGAACATAATTTTGATTTAATAAAAATTCTAATTAAACTGAATTAAGAAAAAAATGTGCAAATTAGATTGTACCATTGTGATGTCTGTGTTGTAAAGGTTTTGTTCGAGTAGGACATATCTCTCCGCTTAAAATATTTGTTGCATGTTCTCTGGCCCTTAACATAAAACTGACAGGGTGCAGCCACTGATTCAACAAACGTTTAGCTCTGGACCTTGGCAACAAAGATAACAGTTCCAATTTCCGAGGAAGACTCGCTTTGTCATCACTAATATCTGAAAACAAAATTGATATCTAATCAGCCCTGATCTCACTTTTCTAATAAATTAAATTCATCATTGAAGTCAATAATAAATCATCATTATTTACCAGCCATAATAGCTTTAACGACGTCGACTTGTAACTCAAAAACAGATCGCTGCACGTATTGCAGAAAAAGAGAATAATCTAACGTTCGATAACCAAGATAAGTAAAAAACGACGTGAATCCTTGAGGAATGGGAAACGCCACATTCTCCGTCGCATGTTTGTACCTCTCTAACAAAGTAAATAATAAATACTGAGTTGGTTCTGCTGAATTATCTCTGAAAACAAAAATGATAAACATTTTCACTGACATGAAAGATCATCGAAATGTCGTATGTTCAATTTCTATGATAGACTCTTACATAAAAACGAAACCGCGTTCCTTCTTATTTCCTAAATGAATATTGGCTGCTTTGCAAAGCATCTGGCATAATAATCTCGAAGTCTCCAGCTGTGCAGTGACATGTCGCGTGGACATCGCGTGAACGTGAAGAGGTGTGCAGAAACCGTGCAACCTCCCGCTGCTGGTCTTTGTGCCATATTTCAACAAGTGCACTGACAATTCTCGCAGATTGACTGAAACTATGTGTTCCTGCTTGGACGCTGTGCAGCTCTCCATTTCAATAAATGGCAAATTGCTGTCATAGTATTTTCCTCTTCCACCCATCAGTTCACTAAGTGTTGCCGTGGTAACAACCAATCTAAAGAAATTGAACCATAAATTTGACATTAACAAATACCAAACAAACATTAGTAAAATATTTTCATAGTCAAAAAATTAAAATAATGAAACAATTTACCCTCCAGCAGGTGACATGGGTGTGCTACATCTGGACAGAGCTTCTGGCTGGTAACATGCAAGGGAGAGCATCAATTTGTCCACAATCTGGCTGGGTTTGAATCTCGGTCGTTCTTCACTCTTTTCGCCCAACTTGTCCCAAAGTTTTGTCCACAAGTCGCTCCTATAAGGAACCAGTCTCTGCTGCGGTGAGAGCAGCATAACCGAGGTGTTCCACAATTTTTCATGAGTCAATGAAACATTGAGATCGTTGACCTTAGCTTCGAATCCCAAAGATTCTTCCATGGTTGTAACAACCAACAAACACAGCAGCATGGTCGCGTCGTTGGGCAAATTTTGCTGAACCAAAGTGTGGGCACAACAAACTAAAAATTCTTCAAAGATCTTGGTGATATTTAGGGACCGAGGTTTCTCCGCCAGATTTGAGATAAGTTCTTCGACTACATCCAAGTCATTTTTGTGACAAACAAAATAGTGCAAAATCCCGCAACGAATCTCGATGGATGGTTCCTTGCAAAATATTTTAACTAGGAAACTCGTTGGGACTGTTAAAGGAACGAGATCCAACGTTGGTAAATCTGTAAAGACAGAAAATAGTTTAAAATGATGAAACTGATACTAAATAAAGTTAATTTTAAACAAAAGTATCCTTACCGATTGTTAAGATATTAGTTCCGTAACTTCCAAGACTATTTGTCATGTCAGAATTGCCAAAATTGAGCAACGGCACAAGATATGAAGAGTGCGCGGGGACGGTGGGCAAAGGTCCACAGAGGATATGGCAGCAGGGTTCATGATGGAAACCTATCTCTAGAAGATGAGTAAAAAAGTCTTGCACAAATACTATCATATGACTGTCTCCGTAAAGGGCGAAGGTTGGTCTCATGAGTTTAGCCTTGGCCCAGGGAATACCAGGGACCACACAGTGGAGAACACAGCTGTGATGCAAAACAGTGACGGAGTATGCGAAGTGGACAGTGTTTGAGTCGCTGAGCTCCGAATCCAAGACATGCTGGGGTGGCTTTACGGGTCTATACAAATAATGATGGCACACACAAACGATTCCTTTGGAATCGGATATCACAATGAGGTCCAGCGAACAGTCGTGTACGCGAAGTGGTATCACGTCATCCTCGTAAGTTCCACAATAGTCTGTCGTTGGAACTTGAGGCAGGTTTAAAGGAATGTTCAACTGAAAAAGAAAGAAAATAGTTATAATAAATTAAAAAATTCAAATTAAAAATTCAATTTTTTTATTAAAAAAAAATAGATTGGTAGATTGATCTAGTTTGATTGTTTAATTGATGATGAAATTTACCACTGTCTCATGAGGAAGATCGTCGTGAAATTGCAGCCCGCTCAGGGTGGGACAAGACTCAGTTGGCTTCGGCGGTGACTTTTCAGAATCCTCAACGAAAACACTTGTCACTGGTTTCCGTCGATGGATATGGTACAGCACTTGATTCGTAGCATCCCACTGAGCCCAGATAAAAGTTTTTGCTAGAGATTCTGATTTCATATCTTTGATTGACCTTTCACCGTTATTAAAAGTGATCGTGAACATTTGTATATCTGTAGAGGTATAAAAAATAAATAACTATAATTATAGTATAAAAATGAATTACAATTTTTCGTTTTATAATAAAAGAATAAAAAATACTCACACTCTGTATGCACCAGTAATAAAAACTTGTCGATCGACTGCACTTCCTTTTGTTTGTACAAAAACTGGATCCTGGCTTGCTTCGTAGAGCCGCTTTCAATAACGTGCACCTTACCATCATCATGTTCTATTTCCACCACATAAACCTCATAAACTTCAGAAACACTTGTGGTGTCTTCTTGAGTATTGTTTGGTTCTTTTTTTTCGGTGTCATTTTTTTCACCGGCTGATTCCCCCGTTGGTGCAACCGGATTTTTTAAAACGTAACCCAATAGGGAATGACTCTGGTTTACCGTCGCTTGAACCAAATTCAAAATCTCATTGAATTTATAAAGCACCTAAAATATTTTTAAACAATGTATCATGTAAAACTTCATACTCAAATATTGATTTTGCATGAAATAAAAATTTCCAAATACCTTTAAAGTATCTTTAATCCGGTCGTAAAGGCCAATCACTGAACGCGATCGATGGGCACAAGATTCGGTCGGGAATTCCTCCACCCATCCTAGTAGAAGGGACCCGTTCTTTTCTTGTCCTAACAGTTTCCATTGTTCAGCTAAAAAATAAACGAATCAAATTTAATTTCCTTTCATTCACCGGTATCATTGTTTTCACAGATAAAAAAAACTCCTTATCACAGGATCCCTGAAAAAAACAAAATAACAATTTTTATTTTTAAGGGGAAAACAGCTTCCTCGTATTAAATTGTGTCAAAAACTTTCTGATGTTAATCCTCAAAAACGAGCACTGGGTTGTTCGCATAAACTTGCCTGGCCCTGGGCTTCTCCCAGCAGCTGTCAAAATACTTAATGACAAGATGTGTTGTCATGATAATTTGCATGAAAAAAATTACTAACTACAGGAAAAATTGGAATACAGCCCAAGTTAATTGGCCCCGACAAATAAGAGCGCGCCGTGCTATTCGGGTGCTTGCAAACGCACTCGTACAATCTTAAAATGCAACCTCGAGCTGTCAAAACAAATCGATAACGACGCGTGACGTTCCCCACACTCAGGGGCCCGAACTGTCAGTCATGTGGTGAAGCCAATTAACTTGTTACACGCAACTAAGTTTAACTATTGTAACTTTACCACTCGATGCTTCGTCCGGTAACAGCGAACACAATTTTGCAGCGAGATTTTCTGTCATTCTTCCATCTCCTTTCTCCCAGCTTATGGAGCTGCTCTCACAGAAGTTGTATTGACTATCGTACAGTACTGTCAACTAAGAGCTCTCAGATTGTGATATCAAGCCTCGCTGTGATCCCGTGACTTTTTGCCTTCGGCTTAGATAAGCGATGGATATTTCTCACAAAACAAATCGGGGGAACGAATTATTCAAACGTATTCCATTGTTTGCATATACAAAAAGGGCGATGATATCAATTTTTTATGGCGATTTTCAAACAATTTCTTTTTGTTTTGAAAAGATATTTGTAAATATAATAATGTTGTGTTAAAAAGCGGTTTTGATGGAGGTTTATATATGAGTAATAAGCGGTATCACCTGCTGGTCAAGTTGAGAGCTGTAAATAGTGCGGCTTCAGGGACTGAAGAAGTTTCCTGAGTATGGAAATTTGGCCTACCTTTGTGGTATTTATTCAGTTTAGATAGTTTCGCATAAATAATAGGATATTTTAATACCTTCATTAGGTGCTGGAATAAGAATGAATAATCTTGTTAATTCATGCCCATTCATGAAAATATGCTGTTATAAGTTCTTATAACTTTTTTACAAATTTTACATTTGTCTCATATTTGAAAATTTCCCATTGAAATGTTCGTATGACAAATATGAATCGTGCGAATATTGCGTGAGACATGTTGTTCTTAAAATCTCATCAAATCCCATATGAAGTTTTATTTCTTCCCCTTTTCCCACCTTTATAATTTCTGATTCAAAGTTTATATCGATTCAAATTATAATCTTATAGTTTTTGGTAATGTTCCGAGAGTTGAATCAACTTGAAATTTTTTACACTTGTAGGTCATGATCAGATCTGCTCTGAGAAAAATTAAGGCTGCGAAATCGACTCTGTTGTACGAATTTTCAATGCGCACCGGTGAACTGCGTCTGAGATACGTTTGCACTTAATTTTTGGTAATGTTCCGAGAGTTGAATCAACTTGAAATTTTTTACTTGCAGGTCATGATCAATCTGCTTGAGAAAAATTGCAAGCTGCGAAATCGACTTGTGGACTTTAATGGGCCTTAATTAGCTAAAATTGTAGTGCCTTTTTATTCATTTGGAGGTGGAATGCTGATGATTTTTTTATGACTTTGCAAAGAAGCCAATGAAATGGCAATAGCGAATAATAGTAAATTAATAATTTGTAAAAAAAGAAACAGCGTTTTAACGAAAAACGACTTTATTCACTACTTAATTATTCCTTACACTAAATCGTTAAAAATATGTAATACAGTTTTATTGAGTCGTTATCGTGTTTTTTTCAAACTTACTTATTAAAACTTAAAATTTACGGTAACATTGTACGGTGCAAATTAACATGATTTTCGTTAAAACTTGTTGAAAAATATTTTTAAAATACAATAGTGAAAAATATTCCAGATCTTATGAAAACGAAAATCCTTATGAAATATTATTACGTACAAATATTTTTAATCAAGGCACAACTTCCTTTTTATTTTTTGTTTTTTTCTAAAGACAAAAATTTTTTGAGTTATTTTCTTTTGTTTGTATATAAAACGAGGTTACAATGAGCGAATCTTGAACGATTCTACTAGCTTGTACCGCTCTCTTATCAGAGAGCATTGCGTCGTGTCATCAATTTTTGTGCTCTCCCTTTGAACCTCAACAGCTTTTACAATAAGTTACTTCAAACTCGTGGTCATTGATAATACGGTATCGGTAATTTTTGTACGTCATGAAATCTGCATCGCGCATCTTGCCTACGTGTTCATAGATCATCCTCACGACAGGGGCAAAACTGCGCGCTGAGGCTGCTGATGCCAGATCTTCATAGTACGCCCACTGCCTTTCCTTGATCTTGTTTATGTGTCTGAGCTGAAAATAAATAAACAAGTTAACAACCTGCATATTGAATGATAAATTAAAATTGTATTGGTAAATTAAAAAAAAAAATTCTCATCCTATACCGGAATGCCTTGTGTGAGCAGTTCCTGTTTTTCCTTATCGTAAGCCTGATGCATCTTATTGGAAGAGGGCAATTTAACACGACCTTCCAGAACGGCTACAATGTATTGTACTTGAAAGTGTACCATGGGGAAAGGAATACCAATGTCAGGCAAGCCGAGGAAAAATATGTTCGGCGCATCCATGTGGACGATATGTTTGTATACTGGTTCTACATGGTTGTCTTCGGTGCGAAGGTTGATTTTCGGCGACAAGAAAGGATATGTGAATTTGTAACCTGAAATATCATTTTAAAAACATTAACAATCAACAATAATTTTTTAATCAATTTTTTTGATCGAGAATAAATGTTTTAGTTGAAAGTTATTTTTTTATAGTTATTTCATCTACCTGTACAATAGATGAAATCATCCACTTCTACACAAGAACCATCTTTGAAAGTGAACATATTGCCGTCAATTTGTTCGACTCCTGGCTTTTGTTCAATTACGTCTGACATCCTGGCATCAATGGGTTCGGGCAAATTGTGACTGAGGTAAATCTAAAAGAAATGTAAATTTATGTAAATCAATTGATAACTCTTTTTTAATTATACTTTGAAATAACTTCTGAAAAAGGTTGATTCACTTTTGGCATAATAAATGGCTTTTATCAGTTGAATGAAAAAAAAAAGAAAGTTTACCTTCTTTGCATATTTGCAAACTTCCAGGGCGATATCAATGCCCGACCAAGAAGCTCCGAGGATGCAGACTTTTTTGTTCGTGTATTTTTCTGGGATTCTGTATTGGTGGCTGTGTACTCTACTTCCTGGGAAAGTATCCATGCCCCGAATGGACGGAATGTGACCAACGCTGTAGTGTCCATTGCCCAAAATTATCGCATCAAAAATATTCTTCTGAGCAACTTTTGTATTTAAATTCGTGTAAGTCACGTGGTAAATGGTTTGGCCATTTGGAAGGACTTCTGGTTCGATCCAGTTGACTATCGTTTGAGTCTAAAAATTTAAAGTTATTAGTGAAAGATATTAAATTACAAAAAGTTAGAGTATAAATTGAACATTAAGTTTAATTAATTTAATTAGTAGTTTGAAAATAAAAAACTTGTCAATTTTCTACCTTGACATATTGATGGAGTTTGAAATGTTTCGCATACGATTCCAAATATTTGCGAATGACACTGTGATGAACAAACGAAGGACCACCTATATCCCTGAAGGGAAAATCTGGAATTTGCATGATCTCTTTTGGTAGATTTGTTCTGAAAAAAATACATTTTTATTTATTTATACATAAAATAAAATGAATTTATAATAAATTTTTTGACTCAAATTCAGAAATTTTGTGACGTTAATTTTACGTTTTTATGAAATTAACCTAGTTGTTAGAAATCACGTAATATAATTGTAAGATTTTACTCGGAATCTCGTCTTGCAATTTGACGTCAGACTGTGTATTGTATTTTGATAATCTTCTCAACTTTTTCGTCAAGGTTCAGTGATAAGAATTATATTCGAAATTGTGTTACAAACTGAATTTTTATATATAATAGATGTTAATAAACTTCGAACTTTCCGTTAAAAAAAATTGAAAATAGCCACTCATTGTCTCAATGCCGATTGCAAGATCAAAGACCTTAGAAATAATAAATGAGCTCATTTTATGATTCTTAAAACAATTTAGAAAGGAATAATTTTATTTTCATTTTCCAAATAAGATTGGATCAGTATTGGATCAATATTAGAAAATTTGAAATTGGAAAAATTGGAAAAAATTTTTGATTGTTTTTTTGTTATTCTTTGAATATAGAAAAATTTTGAAATAACTGAATTGAATATGGTTGTATTTCAACTTCCTTATTAATTTGTATGAGAGTGTTTTCTATTGTTTTCCTTTCTACTGTTTCATAAGAAACTAAATAAACATATTAAACCAAAACTGATGTTATACCAATCCTATATCATCTATATATAATTTGATTTTTTTCCCTTCTGATTTGTTTTCGTTATTGTTTTATTTATCAATTTTAATACTTACTTTAGGTTTTTGTACATGCTACTATGTATAGGAATTCCATGTTTGTCGTAATCTATGGAGTCGGTGTAAACCCAAGTGCCACCGATATGCTCGGATTGTTCAAAAACGGTCAGACTAAATGTGTCTAATCGGTCGGATAAGTGACGTGCCGAGACCAAACCTGCCACACCAGCACCGATCACAGCAACTCTCGTTTTGCTGCTCGGCATTTTAGTGAGGAATTATTCCCTGCAAAAATAATTGCCTGTTAATTCAATCGACCGGTGGATTTCATCATCCTGATCACTCAAAATAATTTATCCCACCTTGAACTGAACTACCCGATTAAAATGAAGAAAAAATGCATGCGTTGTGACATAAAGCAACTGGTGGTGAAACAAAAAAAATTTCATCATCATTTGTTTTCATCGCTGTTGTTATTGATGAAGGGATAAAAATTAGTATCGTCAAAAGGTTTCTTAATCAAGATTTTTATTCTATTTTGTTGTTCGTATTTTACTCACTGCAGTGGTATAATGAAAAAGAATAACATTAAGCATATACGATATCAGAATTTTACCAAATTTAAAATCAATTGAAATAAAATTTCAAAGGGGAAAATGTTAATGATAAGATATCATTTTGGCATGAAAAAAAAAATGAATAAATTGTAATAAAAAATCGCACTACAATGTTTTATCAATGTTAAATGCAGATTATGTAAACTACAACTAAATAATTATATATTGCATTTTGCATTATCGTAAACAGGTGCACGAAACGGTTATCAGCAATTCTTTTATCAATAATATTCGAATCATTTTTTCAATTTTACATAATTTTCAGTCGTTACACATTGTATAATCAATCAAGTGGAACAGGACTTATTTTTACATACTGCGAATTAAGTTTGGTTAAATTATTTTTTGATTAAAACGATTCCACAAATTAAAATTAAGAAATAATCTCATTATTGCGTATTACAAATGCTAATTGTGTTTCTAATTTTATACCCACATCAGCCATTATCGATCAATTTAATTTTAGCCATAAGATTATAAAATAGATCAACGTTGATGCGTTCTTGCAATATTTCCAAAAAATTATTTTAATACAAGTTATAATGAACGATTGATTTGATTATACCAACGATTAATATGTATATTGTAAAGTTCAAATTAACAAAAAATGAGAGTAAATATTTTTGCAAAAATGAAATGAAAATTATTCCCGGGTAATGTTCAAAGTCAGAAATTAAAAAATTTCAAAGCAAATTATATTATGTTTGCGAAAATATAAAATTGCGAAAAAAATTATTTAAAAATTTTTTTAATTGAAAACTTGTTGAACGAGAATGTACGAAAAAGTCAACTTCTTGAATGTTTGGTTTGAAATGGGTTAACTCATATTAACAAAATCATCAAAAGCATGCGAATAAAAAAATGAACGAAAAACGTTACAGACATACACTATCAATGATGTAATCATAATCAAATTGACCTAACGCAATTTTATTGATACTTTTATTATCACTCTCTGATTTATTATTCTAGAATGAACATTTTATAATTTACAATATTACAAAAATTCGCACCAATGATCTTGAATGTGTTTCGCTTGAAATTAAAACAAAAATGCCAAATTGATTTGAACCTTTAATTTACCTTGTGTAAGATTCAAAAATAACTATAAATGTCGACTGCGGTGATAGCGGCGAAAATTTGACAATTTGATTGATCGGGTCAATTTCGATGCGAACTGGTCCACGTTTCAATAAAGACTGAAAGTCCTAGTAAACGCGATACGCATTGCATATTCAATTCATCCCGGCTATAAGTTCAGCGAGTGCCTCCCCTCTTTTTTTCGCCTTTTCCCTCTTTCGCTCGTGTTTTAATTTCTTAGACTTGAGAAACGGCGAGAGGTGGGCGTAAATTCAGCAAAAAGGAACACTTCGTCAATCCAAACTTCTGATGTAATCCTGCCAAGTGTGTAATCAAGCTCGATGACCGCTATTTTCGCGGACCCTGCTTTGACGTCAAGAACTCACCTTTCATTTTTTTTCTTCACTCCATTTTCATTTGACTCTGTTTTCAATTCTTTCATTCAGCTCAAGAATTACTTTTTTATCAAAACATATTGGGGTGATTAAAAAACTTGAGATAATAATTCAATTATTTAAACTAATTAATGTTTTTATAAATTATTTCATATATTTTTTATTTTTATAAATTAGTATAAAATATCTTCTGTAATTATAATTATTAACAGGAGAAAAAAAAATCGGTGCACATTACCTGTGAAAATATCACGATTTATCGTCAGAAATGAGACTACAATTTTGAAGCCAAATTTTCAAAATTCTTATACATAGCGTTTTGTAGTGGTTACTCTCAATTTTCGGCTTCTGTATATTTAATAGGTGAATTTTGATCTTGTGGAAAATACATTGAAAAACATAAAATTAGCTAGGCTAATCAATTTACAACTAAGATAGACTATACCTTTCCAACCGCATAGTTGAAACTATAAAACTTGTAAGATTCACATTACCAGTACAGGTGAGGATGGTCAACCCTCCATTGGTATCGCTGTGGCCCTCATCCAACAAAGATAACCGAGCAATATATTTACAGAACGAAAGAGATGATAGAAAAAATGATACCAATGCAGGGCTAAAACGTAAAAAATATTCAAGAAGAAACCAAAAAAGATAAATTCTTAAAAAAGTATCCGCAATTTTCACACTGAATTAATGCCCATTCAGGGTCTTTACTGATGAAAATTTTGGTTGTGAGGCTACCGACATTTGTCCTACTAATCTCAACAATTATTGGCCTTTCATAATTTATGTAACGATTAAATAGAACTCATTCAAAATCAAAACCAATTTGATTAGCGATAGATACTTCAAGTATTCCTAGATCTATTATTCTATTCGCCGCTGAATTTCCACCCTTTCTGAGAATTAACCTCGGCATTATGACAAACATATGTTGCGGACTTTCGAATTTTGAAAATTGATAAAAACTGAAACGAACTATCAAATGAAAAAATGATGAAAAATAATCTTTGGTTTAATGAATTTTTCATTGCCAATAAGGGAATGAAAAAAGTAATTTTCCAATTTTATGAGTCATAAAAAGCGCGGTATCGAGCATCCTTGTGTTATTATGTAACTCGGCAACATTGTAATACACAAATGGTATCAATAAAACGGAATATTATACATGCTCAGTGACATCTTTATCAGGCATAACATTTATACACCAGAGAACGAAATCTACATATTCATTGGCATCGGCTTTAAATTGTACACAGAAACACCACGCGGCTAATATGTACATATGTATAGGGAACATGGAGTAATATCTTAATAGATATGGAGAAAAACAAGATGAATTTCGTAAACGCAAAGTCCAACTTAGAACTAAATAATGTTTACGAACGAAATTGTTGTGTTTTTTTACAATCAGTCGTATGGACAATTCTTAAAGAATTCAGCACATTTTGACGGCGATATCTAACGTGGAAATTTCTGAGCATTAAAAAACCAACTTTTTTTTATATGATAATAGACCGGAAGATCTTTTTATATTTACGTCTGAATGTAACCTTTTTTTTTACTTTTTATCGTTTTTTAGTTTAAATCGTTAAGATTTTTATTTTCTGAATGATTTTAAAATTACTTTGAATGAATAAGTAAAAAATCTTTTTTGTAGATACTGAAAATTTTGATCAGAAATGTTACAAAATATCTTGAAATATTCATCGAATACATCATCAGACCGAATGCACCCTTGAAACACCTTGATTTTTTTATATTTTCAATTTTATCAAACAAATAGTAATAGAAATTAGTTTAAAATCATTCTCTCAACTATTTCTTCGTTCAACAATTCTATAAATTGAATTAAAAAAGACTATTCAGTTTATATTGCAAGTTTAAATACCTTCCTTCATCGACACAATGAGTTATTTGAATAAAACCTTAAAAATAAAGATTCAGTGTGATATTTATTTGTTATATGATATTAATTTGAATTTAAAATAAAATAACACCAATTAATTCTAATTATTTTTTCTTATATCACAATGATGCAATTTTAATTTGTCATAATTTTTTCAATTGTTCGTTCACCTAAATTCGTCAATAAAATGTTTGTAAGTGATCATGAATGAGTTCAACTTTGAATATCGTTATAAGTGAAAAAATTCATTGAGTTAATCAAGACTACACTGAACTTTTTAAATTTAAGATAGCCGATCGCAGTGTGTGTAATAAAAATGCATGCGAGCCCCCTTTCTCCGAACGTATATGTTATCTATATCAAATTCTTCTTCGGAGTATAAATTTCACTATTAATGTAATTCCATTAAAGAAGGCATAAAGGCACTAGATTATGTGGTTGTATCACTAATCTTCTCTTGTCTTCTAAACTTAATATTGAAACCAATTTCATTAATGTAGTTATTCTCGCCTGAAATTCATATTTTTTTGCAATTGATATGAAAGAATTCCATTTTTCAATTTTTATCTAAAAGTAAGTAAAATGTCCGACTATTTATTCAAAAAGAAAAAAAATTGTTTCATATAATTTTTCCATCAGTGTGTATAATAAACGATTTCAATTTCTTGTTAACTTGAATTGTCAAGATCCGACACTTTAATAAGGAAAAAATTCTTGGACAAAGAAAGCTGCTCACAACTTTATGTAGGTATAAAAACAGTGTAAATCACACTGCCATAAACAATGATAAATTCAAGATTGAGAAGATATCAAAATTCTAAATTTGATTTATGCCGATACGTCAAACATTTACGATGTGATCAAAATGATAAGTCCATTTGCACCATATCAACCATGCTTCAAAATCTTATTGATTTTGAGTTTTTCAATTTACCAAACTTGAAACAAACTAAACTTAGTAAGTACTTCTTTTTAATTTTTAAATTTAATAGTTGGTATAAAAATGCTTTTTGTTTAATTTTTAAATCAGTTTTGGTATCATTATAACCCTTTCAGTAATGTTGAATCTTATCAGCAATTTATTGCACCTGAAAATAGACTGATTTATGACAAGCTACAATAACAGTATACTATGTCTAGTTTTAGCCGCCTCAGACAAAATTTGATTAACAATGATATAAAACATTGATTTGTAAACATAGAGATTTAATGATGAATCACATCAATTTTGATAACACACAGTTCAACAGGTTTGTAATCTGTGAAGCAGGAACTGTGTTTTGGTAAAAAGTTGATAACTATATTATTTCTTATCACAATGCAAACTTCTTGAAGTTAAATTCAAAATCTGAAATTGGGGGAGCTTCTCATTCAGTATTGTGATTTACCTTGTATGAGTACAAGGTACCTCGTTAAAACAAATCTTTTTATTATGACGAATTAATTTTTTTGAAAGGAAAATAATTTTCCGTGATCTTTTCAGTAAATGTACGATACTTTTATTGAATTATTGTAAATTTTCTAAAATGATACTCAATTAATTTTCAAAATGTTCTAGGTTCGAAGTGACGAATTATTTATTAGTTTTCTCAATATAAAACTATAATTCGAAAAAATGATAGTTAACAAAAATTCGATACACTAAATGATAAATTTAGTGGAAAAGTTATTGTGATTGTCATTTTAAAAGCAGAGCTGGACCCAACAATGGCTGTACCAAAAAAAGGTAAGTTTGATTTTTTGAAAAGATTTAAAACGTCATCATAAGTTGAAAATAAGTTCAAAACTATTCATATCAAACAATAAAATTCAGATAAACATGGTTGGGATTTTTGTCATAACAAAAAACATACTACGACATTTATGATATCAAAAATCTTAGAAACGATAATATATAACTTTGGTATAATCTTCAAATTTGATATGACTGACGTAAACACTGTAGTAAGAGCTATTTAAAAGTACTGAAAAATAAGCGATAATATAAGATTCATTAGACGAAATTTAGTCAATGAATTAGAAACGGCCATAGTTAATTCTACTATATTATCATAATGAAATTTTGTAATCAACAATAATTGATGGGTTTCTAATTGTAAAAAAAATGTATCTCATTTCACAAAATCGTCATTGTAGAGTGCCCTAAAGGAAGGTGATTTTAATTCATCTGATTCATCAGCCTTCAATAATTTACCTTGGAATTATGGACACTGTGCTACGAAAATCCGGTTCAGTTCATTATTTCGATACTTTTATTACCAATAAATATATCATTTTTTATTTTAAACAGTTCAATTCATCAGAAATAAACTTTTTGTATTTTTAAATTTGATCCAACTTAATATAAATCAACATGAAAATACGAAGTCCAGAGATGTGATCATATTTAAAAAATAAACGTTTTGTTTGTTGTTGTTTTTTTTACTAATACAAAATTATTTTTATTTATTTATAGAAAGGCAATGGCTGTCATGCAGAGACGTCTTATGGGTGATGGTGTTCTGTGGATTTGCCATAAACTACATGTTACGAATCAACATGAGCATCGCTATAGTCGCGATGGTGGAACCCCGAACAAAGTCAGCAGCTAGTGCGCAGTGCAATGAAGGGATGCCGATCAACATGAGCCGCCTGAATACAAACATTACATCATCCTTACTTTCTCCTAATTCGACAAATTCTTCGCTTATCATATCACAAGTTCCTACTGCCGTGCAGGTATTAATGCAGACTACTTGCAAAACCACTCTCGGAAAATAAACTTGAATAGTAGGCAAATTTTATTATCACTCACCGTGCGCTTATTTTTGCATCACCTAATGTCAACGTATCTGAACTTGAATTTCATGATTTACGATTTTCATGAAAGAAAAAAAAATCATTTCTGGTAAACGTTAACTTCTTCGATAAAAATTAACCGACAAGACAAATTTTATCCAAACTAAATTACTACATTTCAAATCAACTTCTGAACTTGAGTTCCATTTTTATATTGTTTCGATTATTTATTCCAAGTTGATTGTAATTTTCAATTTTGACATTTCCAGTTTGAGGATCGTTTCGCCTGGGATGAGTACGATCAGGGTTTGGTACTTGGAGCGTACTACTGGTTACAATGGGTTTCTCAAATACCTGGTGGAATATTAGCTAGGAGATATGGTACAAAAATCGTTTTTGGTTTAGGCAATCTGTTGCCATCGCTTCTAGGATTTTTGATTCCATATGCAACTCGACAACATTTGTACGCGCTCGTCTGCCTGCGTGCCATTCAAGGCTTTACTTCGGTAATTTCTTTGTTCTTTCGTAAGAGATTAATTCAATTCTTAGCTTAAAAGTAAGTCCTATCTTACTGATACAGGAAGACTTTAAAATGTTATTAGATAACGTATCCGTGTACAATTTCAATACCTCTTTTGAAATTTCAAAATGTATTAAGTAACAGTAAAAATTTCCTGATTGGGAAACCATTGAGTTTAAGCTTTAAATATGTTAAGTTCTGTTAAGACGAGAAAAAGATAAAATAACAAAATGTTATTTCAATCCTCAAAACATTGCAGAATTTTAATGGTAAAACAAAAGATTTAAGATCAATATTTTTTTTTGTCCAGGGTGTATCATGGCCAGCCATGCATAGCATGACTGCAAAGTGGATCCCATCCGACGAGAGAAGCAAATTTGTGAGTTCTATTTAGGTAATAAAAAAAAAAAATAACGATGACTAAAAAATTACAATTTGTTCGTTATTAAAATAGTATTTAATTGCATTTCATTTTAAAATCCAGGAAGTTCGATCGGAGCAGCAGTGACCTATCCAATTTGCGCAGTGCTGATAAGTTATTTCGGTTGGGAATCAGTTTTCGCCACAACATCAGCCTTGGGAGTCGTATGGTATCCTTAAGCAATAAATGTGAAATATTCTGTAAACTCCATCCCAACATTCAATCTGAACTTTGTCACTAAGTCACCTTACTTGCAGGTACGGTTTTTGGTGCTTCCTAGTCTACGATTCTCCAAACGAACACCCAAGGATATCACTGAAAGAGAAAAACTGCATCTTACAAAAGTTGGAAAAATCCGTTACAGTTCGACCAACCAAAGTGCCATGGAGGGCCATTATGAAATCTCAAGCGGTGTGGGTAACTTGTGTGGCCCAATGGGGTGCCATCTGGGGTTTCCTCACCTTCATGACACAGTCGCCTACGTACTTCAATTTCGTCCATGGTTGGAACGTCAAAGCAGTAAGATTCCTTATTCCCCCTCTTTTTCAAAACGAATAAAATATCCTTTTCAGTCACTGTTTAAAAAAAATTTTTTTTTCTTTTTCAGACTGGTATACTTTCTGGTACACCTCACATTCTTCGTACCATCTTCGCAGTACTATTTAGCCAGCTTTGCGACTGGTTATTGCGAACAGGCAGGATGACTAGAACAAACGTCAGAAAACTGGCAACATTTATGTGCACAGGTGTGCAGGGAATTTTCACCCTTGGTCTGGCCTACAGTGGATGTCATCCATATCTTGCTGCAGCGTTCATGTGGGCTGGTACTGCTGTCAATGGTGCAGTCTCTTCTGGCGTCCTGTCAGTTCTGGTTGACCTCAGTCCAAATTACGGTAGCGTGTTACTCGGAATCTGCGGTATATTCATTGGAGCTAGCGGATTTCTTTCTCCTGTGATAGTTTCTGCATTAACAAACAATAATGTAAGTTTATTCATATCAAAAAAAGCGTCAACAGCTTATTTTTACATAGATTCTTTGTTTGAATTGAAAAAATTATTGCAATATGTTTATTTTGTAGCAAACAATTGAACAGTGGAGGATAGTTTATCTGATAGCAGTTTTCAACTGTGTCATAAGTTGCGTGACATTTACGTGCTTTGGAACAGCGGAGGAACAGAGTTGGAACAAATATTACGACGCTGACATACAAAAAGATGCGGCGGAGTTACACGTCCTAAATTCAGAACCAAAGTCGAGAGACGATAACAGAGTGATGAACGACAATGATAAATCCGAATCTGAGCAGAAATTGTAATACAATGCTCGGCGCGGACTCGACAAGTTTTGTGAATTGAGATTAATTAATTTATAGTTTTTATCAATTTTGTTAATCATTTTTTTGTTAAGACAACGCAATCTTACGTCGCCAAATTGACCCCGTAATTTAAGTTTAAGACACATTTAAAAGTTAAGATGAAAAATAACGTTAATTAAAGTTTACATAGACAATGATATTATTTATCATGAAAAAATATAAATTTTATTCAAAGTTGATTTTTTTTTCAACAAAAAGACTCCATTTAATCTCCCTCTTATCGTTTCGTTTCAAATGGCTATTTTTAAACGTTCAAAATTCCCGCTTTTTCTATGTTCACAGCATCGCAGCGCCGAACGTAGCTCTCTATCCAAGCAACTTCCCTTTCTATCACACAGAAAGTTTAAGTCTAATCTTGCTTGTCAAATAACTTATGTTTTGTTTGTGATCGTTACTAATTGCAAAAAAATTGTTACAACTAGCCCAAATATGACGTTGTCAAAATTGTATTACACCAGTATTAAGTAAAAATTTGTCATCGCAAGCGTGGATAGGGTTTTCGCATGAATAATGACTTGACATTTTTCACTAAGCTTAGTGGTCAGATTTGAGGTTGTAAAGCAACAGTGAAAAGAAAGCGAGACAAAAGTTCCGAGCTGGTGATTCATTGTTGAATGCAAAATGACGATTACAGACTTTTTTGGCTGTGCCGGTCTGGCCTTTGGCCCTCCCTTGGCCATGTTTACACTCACGATAGCCGTGGAGCCGATCCGAGTAATCATATTCATAGTCAGTGCATTTTTCTGGCTGATCTCGTTGCTGTTATCGTCTGCGATTTGGTACGCGATTGCTCCTCTGCAAAATCAACTCGCATTTGGAATCATCTATTCTGTCATACTTCAAGAAGTTTTTAGGTAAACATTTAAGTTTAAATTCAAATTTCGACATCTTCGATTTTTCTTGTCCCATTTCGAACATAAATTTGAATAATCAATTCTTTAGACAGTGAAAACTGGCAGTGCAAAATTAAGTTATCAGCATTTTTGTTTTGTTTCAATTTTTTGTATGAAAAATTCAACAATTCCATATTGACTTTTGACAGTCGTAAAGTTAGTCAACACCATTCGTGATACGAGTGTTAGATTTTTAAACAAAAGATTTTTCATTTTCTCCAGCACCGTGTTTTGCAGTGATTTGATAATCACAATTTTTATTTATCTGGAGCTAATAGTTAACGGTTATAGCATTTGACAAAAAATCGTGAACTCTTTCGTTGGCACTGTACTGTCACAGGCCTCCGAAGTTATCTATCCCAACATTTTAAATGCTTAATCAAGAAACGTAATAAATTAAGATGAATAATCAGTCAATTACCTTATAACATCATTATCACCTTCTTATCTTTATTATATTCTTCTTATATAAAATCTGTAAACATAAACTATATCATTTAAATATACTTAGTATGTAATTAAAATTCATTGGTTTGATTCATTACAAAAAGTTCGTATTCTTTCATTTCTGAACACTACATTTTTTTTGAATATTTAATTTTTATTGTTCGCAGAAACATCTTTTATCAATGTTTTTATAACTGAAATATTAATGTTTTTTCAATTTGAAAATCATTTTAGAATTCTATATATATTTTTTAAATATATACTGTGATTTCATTTATTTTTTTCCTTTTTAGGTATTTCCTGTATAGGATTCTTCGCAAAGCGGAAACAGGTCTTGAAAAAGTAACGACAGCTCATGTGGCAGATAGCAGACACGTTTTTGCGTATGTCTGTGGCCTGGGTTTTGGAGTGATCAGTGGATCCTTCGCCCTGGTCAACGTTTTAGCAGACGCTGTTGGGCCAGGAACTATGGGATTGCGTCAGGGAACTGAGTACTTTTTCATCATCTCTGCCGCGACCACCCTCGCATTTATCCTCCTTCATACCTTCTGGGGAGTCATCTTTTTCGCTGGGTTTGATAACAAAAATCGAGGTCAACTCATTTGGGTAGTCGCGTCCCATCTGGTTGCATCGAATTTGACATTGCTCAATGGTTACAAGTACCACGCCGCCAGCATCGTTTCGCTTTACATCATTGTTGCCATCACCGCGGCTATTGCGTTCAAAGTTGTTGGTGGACGAGTTAAAAACATTGCAGAATGCTTCAAGAAGTGATGACACGTTGCGACCCTCTAAGAACTATGGTTTTCGATTAAACAATAAAGTTCAGATAAGAGATTAATTTTAGTTCCAGTTTATAATTTAAAATTAATTATAACGAAGGTTTATTAATAAAAATTGTGTCAGTTGAACGATTGACACTGGGTGTTCCATCATGTTTGAATACTTGAATATTAAGTCTGACGATTATGATTAACTAGGAATGAATTTTTACTATTTAGATTAAAAAATCTTTAGATGAAAACAAATGTGACACGTACGTCGTTTTTAACAAACTAATTGAATATAAAAAGTTAGATCAAACAGAGAAGTGATAAATTTGTAATTCATATTTATCTGTAATTAAAGAAAAAGCATTGATTTTATCTACATCTGCCGGTGCATTCATTCATGACAAATTTAATATCCGTTGACAAGATAGTGTAATAAAACATTGTTTTATAAAACTTTTGTTTTATTCCAGCGTCATTTGATCTTCCCCTTCATCGTCTGTGTCCACTCGACATAACATTTTTTCCGGTAAACAATTCTGTAACGTCAACGTTGCTTCTTTTGATATCATCCCACTTGCACTCATTTCCTCTATAAGAAATTTCAAATCTGATAATTTCCTACGTAATCTTCTATTAATTTGCTGCGCAGAGTTGGCTCTTCTAGCAAAAGCTACAATTTTTTTCTTAGCCAGATGAAAATACTGCTCTGCTTTGTTTGGATCTTGCATGTCTCCTACGATGAAATCTCCTTCATATCTGAGTTTGCGAGTAGAATCAGAGTTGACTGAACGATTATTTTCACTGAAAAGTGTTTTATATAACTTGAGATGAGATTTAGAATGTTATTTATTCTTGTTCTCGAATAACTAAATTACCTATTTTCTAGTGAGTCACTTGAATTAACTGTCACTTCAACACACTGTGCTTTCGTCTGATATTCAGTACAATAACTAAAAATGACATAATACTGCATTAAAACTTTTATGGGAATATTTCATCAATAAAAAGTTGATATAGTTTTTACCCTTCAACATTCTCGACTCGGTTATTGTCATCGTCATTCAATATTATTATAGTATCTTCACCAGTTTGATCAATACTGTAAATGATTCAAAAGAATAGAAACTCCAACTCTGATTAGCCAAAAATACTAGAAACAAAATAAGAACTCACTCATTCTTTCGAGATCGTTGCAAAATAATGGGTTTTTTCTTCTGTTCTAAAACATTTGATTTTTTAGAGGAAAGTAAGATCGAAGGCACAGTGCCTTTTCTTAGACCTCTTTTACCAAACTGAATTTCATAGTCGCTTTCTGTAAAATGTTTTGAACAAATGTATGTAAATATTGGCGGTTTAAATTCTGGTCGATTTATTTTTTCCAGCCACTTTTTTCTCAAAATGGGATCTGCTGGCAACCTAACAAAATAATTAATAAAATTTCAAATTTCATTTTGAAAAATATCCTATAGTTTTCTATAAAAAATAATACTTTCAAAATACTCACCTATGAAAGGAATTTCTATTACTTTTCGAATCTTTTTCATTGCAGAATGGCACGCAGCAAGTTCGCATTTTTAGAACAAAATTTCGTTGAAAAACTATATTAAAACTAAATGACTTGAAACGAAAGTTGATGCGCTTCGAGTAACCTACATGACTTTAACAGGTAATAACACTGCTTTTAAAATGGAGACCGTGCCATCGTCACGTGATCATTAAATACAGCAGAAAGTGAATCTGTCGCGCTAAATTTAAATCCTTTATTCCTATTCTATTTTCTATGTGGTTTTAAATATGGACAATGAATCGCAATGATTTTAGAATTGTTTTCTTTCTTTTATTGCTCATATTTTACAAAATCTTCGACGATGAAAAATGTGGAAAAGCTGAAAGAATATGAATAATTCGGACAGCTCTTATCAAATTCTCCGGTATTTTTCATCGTAACATATATCAATTAAATTATTTGTTTCTCTCACTCTGTTTTCATTCTCTCCTTAATCTCAAGTCGACAAATTGTTATCTAGAACTCATAATATAATAAGTAACATTCACGTATCTGTGACAATTTGATTCTAAATGACCGATGTGCAGTGATTATGAACTCGTGAGCGACGCCATGAGCAGTTCCATTTTGTTGAGGAAGTTTTTGCCTTCCATTTTATCCCATCGAACTTCTTTGAACGAACCTCCAAGGTTCTCCCATTTCCTCTCGCGCACCAACTGACCAGGGAAGAAATCTTTTCGTGGCGAGTGAGCAATAGCAACCTGTACGCCACTTTGTGGTTCACATCGTACTGCAATCATTCTGCAAGAAAATTAACAGTTAGATTTATTATTAATAGATAAATATTAATGTACAGAGTAATTAGAAGAAAATAAATAATACCTGTCACCAGTAGGAGATGCCAAAATACAACTACTTGCATTTCCCAAGGGTTCCACTGTACCCAGTCCCAAGTTTGAGCTGTTGGCTAAATACTGCCAACCCATGCACTTTGCCAGAGCTTGCACAGCAGCGATTTGGTGCTGGCAAATCTGTAAATTTAAACAGTAAATATCACAAGTTTCAACTATAAATAAATTCAACGTGAATCAATTTTTCATACGTCTATCAAAAGTATTACCTGGCAAAGAATAAGGTCCCTAAATTCCTGAGGTTCATAACTTATGTGCATCACCCTTCCATCCCTACAGACGCACTTGAGCGATTTCTCTCCAACATGTACAACCAGCGCAGTCCTGCACATGGCATCGTAACCGTGCGTCAGAATGATGATTCGCACGCACGATTGCGTGGGCGAGTTCAGAGCATTCCAGTGAGAAACAATCAGCGGATCTTTGACTTCTTTTGCGATCGTGTCTAACACATACTCTGTGCGAAGTCGCATGAAAAAGTGCTGTGTCTGTTGGATGATCTGTTCGAGCAATGTTTGGCTCTTGGTCATTTCCAGCAACTCGTATCTGTCCGCGGCTGTGGGACCTGCAAGACACCTACGTTTGCTCGGACCAAGAGGACCGGATGCTGGATGAGGGAACGGATGGTGTGTATTTTTGTGATGAACCTCGCGCAGAAGCTGGTGCAAGGAATGCTCCAAAACATGATCGTGTTCGTGTTTTTGGGGCGGTGCGGTCGGTTTTTTCTCATTACCTATACTGTGGCAGAGTCCAATATTTAATTGAATGCCTGGCAGAACCTGTTCAACAATTTCTCATTGTATATTTTGAAATTCAAACAATTAAGTAAAATGTTTTTTTTTTAATTCAAATTTAAGTTACCGTTGCCATGATTTGATTTCCAACCACCATATGAGGAATTGGAGCTCTTAAATGTACAGCTTCTCTAGCTAACTGTCCAAAAAGCTCTTTACAGAATAAAACGTTCTGAGCAGCTTCTAGCTTCTGCTGCCAGTGCATGTCCGCGTTCGAAGTATTTGTACTATTGTTTAACAAGCTTATATCAACGCTGCACAAGTCTTCTTGATCTGAAATTTTTATAAATTTGATCAATTTAATATTTTCCATTCTAAGATTTACAAGATCAAATTTATTGAATTAGATATAAATTTACCCTTCTGACATAAAACTTGAATATAAGCCACTCCTTGAAGCTCGCTGGGAATAGTCACTCTCAAAGCTGAAGGCTTTGTGCTAGATGTTGAAGAAGCTCCTGCGCTTGGACTGGGAGACGCAGGAGGACTTGTAGTACTCTTTTCCTCCTCCTCTGCTTTCGTAACCTCAAACATACCCGTTTGGGTGTACTTTGATCCAGCTGTAATTTCAAAATGAATTTAATTACTCCGATTCACAATTAATAAAAATACAAAATTACTACTTTTCTTGTTTTTATACCTGTCCTATAACTAAGGTCTCCAATAATGGAGTTTGATACTTTTTTCAACCGCCAATTTTGGCGTAGTCTTAACAACTCAATATGGAAGTCCGGAGTTGTGCGGTTTCTAGCAAGCTCGTTTTGACAATTTTTAAGTCGTTCTGCACCCATCAACAGAACGGTTGCTGCTCCAGCAAGTGCCTTTTTTCTAGCATAGATTTGAACCATCTGCTTAACCTCAACTGTATCCTGTTGCACCGGGTCTAATACCATGTACCTTTTGTCTTTCGCTATAGTCAAAACATCGGCAAGAACACAAACTTCTGTCAAGGCATTTCTAAAAAAATATACCAAACAATTGTTATTACTGAGGGAACGATATATTTTTAAAATTCATTTGAAATAAATGATAATAAACTATTATAAATTAAGTTTTTTTTCAAAATATACCTCAGTTTATTTCGCACACTGTCCCACGGCCAAACCGTCGATTGAAAAGACGCAGGATCTTTACTCTCCTCCTCACTCTTGTCTGCTGAATCCAACTGCTCTTTTTTAATATCATCCCCGTCATTTTTACTAAAATCTATCTTCTGTGCTATTTTAGCCAAATTCTCAGATAGCGTCAAGGGTCTAAAAAATGATTTGTCAAGGAAAATTAAAACAACTCCAAAGGATAATTTGGGGCAAGAAACTAACCAAATGTCCACACTCAAATGTCTTCCAAAATTGTAAACATTTACAGTGGATGGAAAATAAAGTGACTCGGTAATGTTTATGATGAAATGTAACATGCTTTTTTTATGGAAAAGATATAAAATAACATACGCCTGATAAATTTCTTGTCCATCATAAGTGATCTCCTGGATTTGGTTCTCGATCGGAGCCTCGACCGAAATATTTACGGAGTACGCCATCGTCGAGGACACTGATTTACACCACTGGTGTCAACGAGCCGACATCAATGCACCCGAGGAAACTGTGGACGCGACTGGACGCGGCTGACAACTACGCTGACTCCAAGCATTCAAACATAACATAACCTATAAGCCGACTCCAAATAAAGTTCCGTTTGCATGACAATTTAAGACACGTCAAAAAAACTTAAGCTCCACTTGCGCTTGCATTTGTCAAAATTTCCCCCAAGTCACAACAATCACCGCACTGATAAATTGTTAAAAATTAATTTCAAATGTAAACAAACACTCTGATGAAAAATAAACTATTCAATTCTTCGAAAAACAATTTTTTCAATGAATGTCAAAAGTTCCTTCATAACTGGTTTTTTTGTTTACTTTCTATTTGAAAGATGATAAATGTAAATTGATTGTTTTTGTATAAAAAATGATGACAGTTGCAAAAAAAAATTGGAGTATCGCTTTTGTTTTTATAAACATTGCATCTATATATGACTAACGCAGTAGATTGCTTTTGCGTGTATGCAATGTATGCATTAGAGAAAAATGTTTGTTCATTGCTCAACGTCGATCTTTGTAATTGTGTTGGCCAGCTATTGCCAGCATATCATGGCGAACGTTTGCTCTCGCCATAACTGTTACGTTGGCCCGCGTAAAACGTTGTGCACGCGCGCGAATAGTGTCGTCTGATCAAAACATTCCTTCGGGACAGCTGCATCTGGTGCACCGAAAGTTTGGACGCAAAAAAGAAGTTGGAGAGGAGGAAAAAAATGTCGCTGAACAGTGCCATGGTTAGGTGCACTGTTATAAATGGGATGAATGCAGAATTATAAAAACTTTGTACAACAATTATAAGATTGAAAAATATAAACTATTTTTTTCGAGTTGTAAACAGTTAGAACGATGACAGATGAGATGGAGATAAAACAGGAACAGGTGATCTAACACTGTTTACATTTCAATGTTTACATCTAAAAATGTCTTTCTTTTTTCGTCAATTCTGTTTTGTTTCAGTTCAATTTTGTAATTTGTGATGGACTTTTTTTTCATAATTATAAAAAAAGTAGTTCTATTTTTATAGTTTGTTTACTTTTCTTCTGACATGTTTGCAAATTGATAAATTAACTGATTCATTTTGTAGTTCAACCTTAGTGATTCACCGGATCAGGAAGAAGAACACAGTTCCTCGCAAGCGACCATTATAAATGAACTGAGGTAGTAATTAAAAAGTTATTTTTGAACAAAATTTATATTTGGAAAAATTCATTCTCTGGTAATGACGAACATTATATGTTCAATTGATTGTTTTAGGAAAATTAATCGCAGGCTAGAGAACATAGAGAATCTTTTATTTCGTAGAAGTACGAATACTTCACGTGCACCGTTGAAACCAGATATACTACCTATGCGTACTCCACAGGAAGTTGTGGAATTTAATGAAAGTGATAATGACTTATATGAGTCAGTAGTTAGTATCCATCTTGTAAAATTTTTCTGCATTTATCCAAGTTTGTTTTTGTATTGAAATAAATTTTTCATTTTGACTTTTTTCAGGTTCGTTATTTGGAACATGTTGGAGGGTTTAATTTGAGGGAAGCAGTGAATTTGTGTTTGAAGGAATTGATTTCTGATGACTGTGCTTCGTATTTTACATGGTGGGGCAAAGACACGGGGCACCGACCGCAGCGGATGCCATTGCACAATACCAAACTCGTTCGAGCAATAAATGGTAATTTCATAACGATTTTTTATTCGATGTTTCAAACTTAAGTATACTTTGTAGACAAGAAAAATGAACAAATCAGTGTGTTAAAATGTATATTGATTTTTAGATGCTGTATCGTCGAATACGCGATTCCAAGCGCCAACTCGAACAGAATTTGAATCAAATATGCGTGAGGCATTGCGAGTAGCAAAACAAAGAAAACGAAACTCCGTTCGTCGGACCAACCAGTTCTCTGATAATTCTCTGGCAAATTCACCTCTGAGACACGACGACGAAGACTCGAAATAAAAAATGCGATTATCATGTCTTGGAGCACAAATTCATGGTTAGCTATTAAAACAATGATATAATAATTGAAATAATTATAACAAATTGAGTAAACAAAACTGATGTTACAGGTACGCAGTTCCTTTTTACACCAAACGATATCTGGAATTCACGACTGTCGCGTTGTAAAGCTCCACTGTCAACGAACAATTCTGATTTTCTGATATTCCATAGACATGCTTGGAATAGGCACAAACTGATTTATTTATAAACAATGATTGTAATCGAAAAAGCATAGAAAGTCAATTTCATACTTTTTCAGAAAGTCGACGATCGGATTTACAACGATCAAATTGTAAAATAACATAGATTTTTTTAGAAAACTCTCTAATTGTATTATTATAAACATTGTGATTTTCAGGTTATTTGATTCAACTTCATACAATTTGTTATAACATCTAATCAAGACCAGTTGAAAAATCGTTGTTTGTTTTCTGACGCAGTTAGTTACAGATAAGCGTTAATATTCATAAGGAAAGATGTTGTTCGGTTGTAAATGGTTATTTAAACAAAATATAGTTATTAAGAATATGATTCAGAAATTTTCCTCATCACCCTTTTCGTTCATCTTTCATAGCGCCATCTACTTCTAGGAATTTTTTAGGTTAATCTAGAAAAACTGCAACGTCATAAGTCATTTCAACGTAAATTAAATTAAAACCTTGAGATTCTGAGCTTCCTCCATTACTGATTGTCTCAGAAAAAAACTGTAGGTGGCATTGCAACTACTCATACGCTTTTGTAACAAAAAAAAATCATATACAAAACTATTTGTTTTCAAAACATAACAAAAATATCGAATTATATCATAAGTTATTATTTCTAACAATAATTATATAAAGAAAATAAACAAAAGTGAAAAGAAATGGTTTCTTATATCTCTTCGACCGACTGCAGCGCCACCAACAGGGTCGTGCGACTTGAAAAACGAAGCGCTGGCAACGCGCTCTACCCTTTGTCATGTCGCTCGCCGAACTAAAATCACATTACCAATGCGGCTCTGAGTGTGCTCTCGCGCCTTTACGGAGGAGACTTGTTTCATCGAAAAACAACAAACAAATTTCATCTGGCTGGAATTTCCTTCAAAATATCACCGACTTATCACCGCAGTTATCACATTTCCGTATTAAAACCAATCCAGGTGAGTTTTATCAACGATTTTTAGTATCTAAACATTTGTTATCTTTTACAATAACAATTTCCATTTTTAGGCTGCGCATTCAAGTTATGATTGTTTGAATTGCCATAAACGTTACTTTGACTCGGATTCCAATGGAAACATTAAAAAGGATCCAACTCTCAAGTATTTATTGATGGTAAACATCTACTCGTACTCATTTTGACAAATTTCTGACAAACTGAAAAATGTTTTCCATCTTGTTGCATTTTCATTTTTTTGATTGTTTTTCAACATTTGTTATTTGAAAAATGATTAAACATTTTTCATTTGTTTAAAGTTGTTAGAATTATCAGTTACTTTTTGTGCCACATTAGGCGTTCATTTTTGGCAATGGAGGGGGTAAGGAATTGGACAAGATATACTGTGGACTATTCTTGTAAATCAATGCTGACCATAGTTTCTTGGTTTTCGGTCGCGTGAAACAATGTAAAAATGATTATCAGTTTATTGTAACAATAAAAGAGCAATTGGGAGGAGACGAGGCGTGCGTTGTAAACCAGCCAGCTGGGTTGTGGCAGCACTGACGGTTCCTACCATATCAACAAGAGAGGACTGTTGCGAGCTCCACTAGAATTCGCTGTGGGCAGCTCGATAACCAGTCGTTCTTGAGCTCAAGTAACTGAGTGGCATTTTAATTGGACGTTTGTTTTGTTTAGTTCATTTTCATATTATCAGTTTGTTGATAAATCTGTATAAAATCATCAGTGCTCATTGTTTTAAAAATTGTTCTTTCATTGTAAAAGCCAATTATAAAATTCGATAAAACAATCTTAAAACAGAGGTCATAAACCTTTGACAAAATTATAAATCAGATACCTCTCAACATTGTTTTTATTTACCGCTTTTTTTATATCAAGTTCTAAAACGACAATTTTTTTTATTTCAGTGTTTATAAAATCAATGCCTGTTTGCGACAATTTTTCAATGTGATTGTTTATATTTCAGGATTAATTGGTCTCACTCCTGGCAATAATGTCGAATTTAAATAACAACATGGAGATTCACAAAAAACCGGCATTTCAGCCGAAATTAAGAAAAAGCCGGAAAGCAGATGGAAAAATAGGAGACCAATATTACGCAGCTCTTAAGGAAGCAGTGTTTTCAATGAACAATCCTTATATACCTGCAGAACCACCAGAAACAGTGCGAAACAATTTTCGAAATTCCGTCAAGTATTTTCGGTGTGAGATGTGCAACGATAGGTAATTTTCACTCAATTTTTTTAAATAAAACAATAAAAATTGTTGAAATTCTTTTTTATCTTTACGATTAAAATTTTACGATTAAAAACTAATAGAGTTTCTTTTTGTTGTTACAGTTTTCGTTTTGCTCACACATACGAGGACCATAAAAATCGTCGCTGTTGGATTCTAGGTTACTGGTGTGTGCAATGTTACGCACCTCCCTGCACTCACAAAAAAGATACAATTTGCAGGTTTTGTTCAGCTCTAGAGGAAAAGAAGCGATGGTACCTTCGATCACGAGGTCTCACCAAAAATCAAAAACCCGGCACAATCAAGATCTTTTACAATCAGTGTGAATTTTTCGAGCATCTGAAAAAGCACAATGTGTCAAGCCCGGAATCCGACGATCTCATGCTCATGCCGCTTCCTAGTTCGATAACCAAAGCTGATTACCCCATGATGGACAAAATTTGCAGCCCCATGTTTGAGCGAATGTTCCTGCTGAAGACTCACGTTGTTGACTGGTTAAAATCACGAAACATCTACAGTTCCTGGTGGAAGTTCGCTGACAGTGATAACACTTCTTTGAATTATCTGACGGTCGGATTCAAATCAGAGGAATATTTTGATGGTGTATTTGAAAATCTAATGAAGGCCAAACAGAATGGAACGGATTCTCCAACTTCAGATCCTTCCTCCCGTCCGGCTTCTCCTGTTTATATTGACTTGGACAACTCCGAAGAGGAGGAGCGTGAAAAGGTAACATCCGACAGCGATAATTCGCCCCAGGACATCGCGTTTGTTGATTGCGGCCCTACTCCAAAAACGTACATCATGAACCTTAAGCCAAAAGTTGCGTCTGCAAAACCTCCGGTGAAAACTGTTTCTCCAGCTCCTGCTCCGGCCCCGGCTGCAGCTACAACTCCGAAAATCAGTGTTAAGAAATTTGCAACCGATCAAAACTGGAAAAAGACCACCGAACAGTCTATACCTAATCTGATTCAGAAGCCTCAGAAGAGTGCTGGCGGTGCTCCGAATTTGATTCCAATAAGTTCAGCTAGCGGTGTGTTGCAGGGACAGAAACTCAATTCCGACACGAAAATTCTGACGGTGCGCGGACCAAAGGGTGTTAATCTCAGTACTTTGATCAAGCAGCTGCCTCAGGACGTTATAAATAATAAGAAGATCGTTTTCGTCGGCCAGCAGACGGACAAACCGTCGGGATTGAAAGTATCGGCAAATTCCAAGGCGACTACCTATAAGAGCATCATGCCTATGATGTACGACAACAACAAGCCTCAGTTCATCCGGATATTACCGACCCCAACAACTACAGCGACCACTTTGACAACGACTGTTAGTAAACCAGTGACAAAAATGACAGAGGTCAAGATCAATGGCATGAGTGTCAAAGGGATTAAAAAAAATGGGCAAGTGTTTGTGAAAAAGAGGCAGGTAGTAATGCCAACTCCGGTTAAAACTAGTTCACCAAATGTTGTAGGAAAGTCGACTAGTACTGATACGAACGTTGCTCCAATGACTTTGAAAATGGTACCGATGAATGGTGATCAGTTTTCGGTGAACCAGATACTTAGACACGTCAAAACTGACTTCACTGGAGAATCACTGGAGACTTACGAACATCCAACAAAAGGTTGGATCTTACGAGCAGCTACGAAACCGAAGAGTGCAAAAAATGTTCAAACCGTTTTTCGGTACCGACAGAAGATGCTTCAGAACTTCGAGCAGTTGTCACCGATGGAGATACGAAAGTGCATCGATCATTTCAAAATCCTCGACAAAAGGTGCAAACAAACGATCATCAGCAAGGTGGATAACGTTTCCCTCGGACATGGTCAGATGATCAAAGTCTTGCAAACTGCTCTGGAGAATGCAGAAGCGAGAGCAACGCCGTCAAAAGAGGCAGTCGTGGACGAGGAGTACGAAAGTTTTCTGAACAAATGGGAGATGGGGCTGCATGTTCACGAACTGAAGCGTTGCGAGACGTGCAACAAAGCCTGCAAGCCTGAGAATTATATTTTCGGGATGTCTCAAGAAAGCAAAAAGCCAGTGCTTTATTGCACGTGCAACGAATATATTTGTTATAAGTGTAACTTGTACCAAGGTAGTAATCCTAGGTTCAAGGCTCATTTGGAGTACCATCGAAAGGAAGACAGCAATGCCTGTCCAGAATGCTTCCAGAAGTTTGATGGGTATAAGGAGTTGGCCGTGCATCTGTGGACAAGCTGTTTCCACATTTTGACTCGTAGGCTGCTTGGATGCACCGTATGCCAGATCGGGGGATTTGAGAATGAGGAAGCACTTGCGAGACACTTTTCGACTATGCATATTACCAAGTCAGTTACGTGCCCCAAGTGTTTGAGAGTCTTTGGAACTCATGCCGAATGCAGAGAACATCAGAGCACACAGCATCCCGGGATTCAAGGGTTGGAGATCGTCAAACTCCTAATTTGCGACGTAGGAGAATGCGTGGTGGATCCCAAACTATTTAGGTAATTATTTCAAACGGACAAGCTAAAATTTAGCTTCATTGTAATTAATTTTATTGATTCTTTCGTTTTAATTTGATTATTAATTTTTTTCTATTTTCAGATCGCACATGAGCTCTCACATGGGAACGCAGAAACTGATCTATTATAAGTGCCCTGTTTGTTCTACCTATATCAAAGACTCTGGCCGGGGAAAAGAAGTTATAAAACTTCATCTTTACGTCTACCATCTCGACAAACTCTCTGAGATCATCGAAAAAAATGTGCTTGCGGAAATCATATCCAGCGGTGTGCCCGAAATGGTCCGCGCATATGATGACAGTCTTAAGAAGGAAAAGAAAAATAAATTCAAGCCAAAGATCATCCGAGCTTGCTCGATAACTTCGGAAGCTTTTGACAGTGCCAGTGAAAATGCTGATCTCAAAATGGATCAATCTGATAGTAGCAGTGAAGTCCAAATTGCATTACCAGCTGAAAAGCGAGAGAGCAAGAAGAAGAAAAAGAAAAAGAGCCAGAAGCCCGGGAGGATCGCGCTGAACGGACCATCTTCGTCTGAAAACGGCGAGTCACAGGATTATAAGTGCCATCTGTGTGGTGATCTGATCAACACTTCTTGGGCGGTTGTACGAGAACACTTCCGAACAAATCATGCGGACACCTACCAGCTCTCCATCTTGACGCCGAAATTGTTACGAATTAGTAACGAGTTCATTGAGCGAGGCTATCAAGAATACGTTTCAAAAAAACGTAAAATCGAACCAATCAATTCGCCTTCAAAACGCCGAAAACGCTGGACACCGAAGAAAAACACAGATGCTTTAGACAAACTCAGCGGCATGTGTGTAACACCAGAATCATCGTCGGGGGACAACAGTTGCAAAAAATGTGATACGCGATGCGAAACTATGGCGGAACTGAGAAAACACATCGGCTCCAGTCACAGAATCAAAAGCATGTACTTGATTTGTCTCGAGTGCGGGGACAATTTCATCGTTGCGCCCAGCTTGCAGATGCATCTCAAGGCTTTCCACGGGATCGAAGATCCGATTGGTTATCTTGACGAGAATCCACTTCATGCTGCGGAAGAAGTAGATGATCTGGAGGAGAAGATGAAGAACGTCGTGGAAAACCAGTGCCATGTTTGCATGGCAGTTTTCGAAGACAAGGTGGCGGTAGACAAACATCTCAGGGTGCATGGTATGGCTTTTCTCAACCGCAAAAGGATCGAGGCGAGAAAAGCCATTAAGAGCCCGGAAATCGAGAAGATGGAAGTGGAACAGGATGTGGCAATCAAAGTGGAGACTGAGGAAGAGAAGAAGAGTGATGAGATTAATGAGTAAGTGAGCAATCGATTACCTACGTAAAAAGATGATTCAAGTTTTTGTTTTCCGCTAGACTGATGATGCATTTTTTGTTCCTTTCAGATAAAGTTCAGCGAACTCATTTGCAGTTCAGAATTTTTTACCGGAGACTCACAAGGACAGTTAAAGTTGATTTAAATTAATATTGATTTTGAACATCGTTAAATTACTTTTAAGCTCAGTCATATTGTATACTTTATTTTCATCATTAATTACGTGATAATAGCTGAAATTGTTAGACAAAGTTTCAACGTGCTGATATAGACGTTTGGCTTTGTAACGTTGTAAATATGACGCGTCTTTGCTATTACATTAGAAGTCTATTTTGTATTAATTTTAGCTTGTAATTTTTTTTGTTTTTTCCATTCTTTCTAACGGATGTATAAAATAAATATGTCGTATATTTATAGAGAATATTGTTACTGTATGAATTCGAATCAGAAATTATGAAAAAGGATCTATTAAAAACCTGTACATAAGTAAAGCAGAATCGATGAAACAAAGAAGAATTCAGAGTTTTGTACCAAGAAAACAGTCTACGAACGATGTTTATGATAAATAAAATAAGAAATAAAAATGCTCGGATTTTATTACTTGAAACTCCACTTTTGTTCGTATAAATGTGAGATCAAATAACGAACGTCCGCGTAGGAAATGTACACAATTCGAAATTGATATTGCGCGCTTCCTTCAGAATATACAAAAAATTTGAGCGACTTTGTATAAAGCAGACAATGAGAGTACACAGTCTCATAGGCGGATAATCGTTTGGCACGCGATCCGAGTGCTCTCCACCCTCGGCGCCGGAGAAGGCACATTATAACTTTTTTATTTTGCTGTTACACGGCGAGACGCGACGTATGCCTTTACATATTCATAGGGGATGCTTTGTACGGGATTACCGCGTGCGTTACATCGACATTCAGCGTCCAGACTCCCACACGCGCCAACACGGTTTTTTTTTTTCATTTTGACCAGACGTTCGATTGCGAGGGTCTCGCACGCGTATCGAACAGTGCTTTCCTGTACAATGCGAATCGTTTTGGATTATGCAACATCGGCCGTTCTGGCTTTTAATGATGAATAGATTTGACGGACGTAGAAAATCATAATTCGGCTGCTCACATTCCATTTTCATCCTTTTCTGTATTTTATTGTACTGATGAAATTCAATCATTATCGAGTTACATTCTAAAAGTGGATGGAAATGTCGAAAGGGTAGAGTTTGATAAAAAAAAGATTTGGCGAACGGACTGATGGATTGATGCGTTGATTCTGAGTCACAAAACTTTTCATTTGATTGATATTCATTCTACTCCTACGTTGACATGCGATATTGAATTCTCTGTAGCTTGCGAAGGTCGAGGTCGTGCTCTTGCCATTTTGATGTGTGGCTAGATGGAAATAACGCCTACTCATTTTCATGTAACCGTTTTGCAACGCTATTGTAAAAACATTTCTGATTCATCGTTTGATTAAGTGATATTTATCGTTGCTGTCCGAAATGTCGCAGTACTAATTTTGTAAAAAGCCTCTTTGCACATCCATCTTGTTCGTTCATTTTCTTCGTAACATGATTTAAAACTGAACGATATGAAACGAACTTTCCAATAGAATTTTCTCGGAGCGAATACATATAATAATTAATTGAAGATTTCTTTTTTCGAAGGAAATTGCAATAAGGTGTCAGACAGATTGAGCCCATATTTTGTAACATTGTTGTCTCTCGACGTTTTCTTAACTATAAATTGGCTGGAATTGTCAAAAAATTGCGTCACAAATCAAGCAAGTGGAAGTACAACATCTGAGTGCACAACAATGTAGTCACTTGACCTGAAACTATTTTTCTTTGGGCTTTAAGAAAAGTTATGACGAATTTGTTTTCCCGTGCGCGTACAATAGCGTCGCTTCTTGCAAGTGCACTATTTACAAACTGTCAATTAAAATGTCGAACGATGAATTACGAGGCAAAGATTTACGAGTTTCATTACGCGAATGCGAATTGACAACTGGAAAGTATTTTTATTTCCTTGATCCTTTTCCTGTCTGTCAGTATATAAATACTGTTGGACAAAATTGCGCTTATAATAATCATAAAGGATTTCTTAACTAGCTGTCCGGTGAAGCGAACGGACGCGAGGGATCTACACGTAATATCTATGTCGAACTCAAAGTTTTTCCCTCCCGAACTTTGACCCAACTTTATTTTGCGAATCATTTTCGAGGCTTCTTTTTTTAGTATAAAGTTTCATGCCTCGCTTTCGTGTTATATAACTTATAAAGTGTTCTTTTTCATAACGAGTTTTTAGGTTTTTGAAATATCTGAGACTTTGAATTATTATCACTTTAATAGGCCAATCATAAAGTTGTTGTAACAAAAAAAATCCCTTCTTCTAATTTTATATCAAATTTACATATTATTAGTTTACCGTTTTATTTTCAACTTTAGTTTTATTTTTATTCCGACGATGGTAAATTTATTCTTGTTTTGATCGTTTATGAAATTATAATAAATTTAACCGCATTAAATAAATTGGCGTGATATGAACAAATTATAAATGGCCAGAAAAAAGTGACAACTTGTTTAGAACCGTGTGATGAGTAATAGGCAAACTGGTGTAGACGTAGGCTAAAAAAGGAATGGGGTGCGACGAGAGGGATCAAACCCCCCTATCATTTTGAATGGAATGGAACTAGAAATTTTGCCCTCGGTGACAACAAATGTAAAAAAACAATTCTTCCTTCAATATTCAGTGTTTTCTATTTCAACATTCGGTAAAACCAAATAAATCCAACTCACAATTTTGAATGCAAAAATATCAATTTGATATTTGGATGACATTTCTAGCAAAAATTAACCTTCATAAACAATTAATTTGTTTTTGAATTGTATTCTGAAAATGTTGTTACAAAGATAATTAAATTTGTCGGTGAATGTAATAATGGCAAGAGAAATATTACTTTTGTAATTAAAAAAAATATGTACTTGTTTATAATTAATTTAAGGTACGGGTTAAGTTTAACGTTTTACAGTACGAATAACAGTGAAGAGGCACTCCCGAGCGATCGGGTCAAGTGGAATATAACGACATAAGTAAAACGAGCATCCGCATGCATTTTATTAACATAAATTTATCGGCGAAATATTGTCCCTTTGGGAAATGCTTGGAAAGCACATTTTTTTACAAAACTTTATTCCTTTATGTCATGAAAAAATTTTTATGTTACATTTTTATCACAAATAGATCAAATTTTTTATGTAAATCCAACAAAAAACTGGTTCGACGTATAATTCCCTGTAGATTCTTCAGGCAACATTTAGAGAATTTTTCATTCATTTTTTGTTCGCGAATGTAAATTCGACAGATTTATTTCCACTTTCAAGGCTTTTTTCGAGATTGTAACAGCCAATAAAAATGAAATTCGCTGAAATTTTATATGACGTTTGTTGGACTCTTCATGGCGTGGAACTGCGAAAAATTAACATTTCCGTGCAAAGTCACAAAGGGACACTTCGGAAGCATAATGCGAACGTGCGACTCACTATAAGGGTCGGCCCACGGCTGGCGCCAAGTGTAAGGTCCTCCGAACCCCTCGATCAATATTACTGCCAGTAGCGTAGCATATTTTCACTCTTTCCCGTGCATTACTTTTTTCTCCCATTTTTTTTCTGCACCTCCCACACCTTCTGCAAACACTGTAACAAATTTTCAAATTGTTATAATTACATTTTATAAATCCCATCAATTCCAAATCAAAAGATGAAAATTAATATCTCTCACATTAAAAAAAACATGAATATTCCAATCAGATTCATTTACTTTAGCTTTCATCTGTTTAAAGATTTAGATATATCTCGTATTCAATCAATTCAAATGTAATAATAAAATTACTAGCTTTCATCAGAGGAAGAAACTAAATTTATATTTTATCTCTGTAATAAAATTGCAGGTACAAATTACTGGAATAAAAATAACAGGTAATAGTAAAAATGTTTATAAAATCTGATTTAGAGCGGTGATTCAAAGTTGGGAATGAAATGAGGCGATCGAGATAGCGGAACGCAATGGGATCATTGCAAACGAGGCAGTTTTGTGTGTAATCGATGATTCGGCATTAGGTATTCCAGCGTAGCGACGTGTTTCTTGCCAGCGGTTATCTCAAAACGGTTTCCGCGAGTCTAGACGGACCCCCTGGGTCCGTGTGACCCAGTGGGTCCCGCTAATAACTTTGCAAGTAATCAGCCACTTTCGATTCCACTCGCACACGCTCCCCTGAACAGCCGCGCACCGTGTACTTTGAGTTTGCCATTATGTTGTCCGCTTGCGGATGCGTGCGGATTCCACTTGAAATGTATCGGGGAGATTTTGATGAATGCGAGTCCCGAAATAAAGTTTAATTAAACGGGGAGCAAGGGGATTCCGCTGTTCTCCGCTGGCTTTCCGGGTGAACTGCAAAGAAAGGGACGAGTGGCTCAGAGACCCAGAGATAACATACAATCGTGTTCAAATTTGATCAAACTTTCAACCCCAACAGTTCAATTTTTTTACTCCGTTTTATAATCAAATTTCAGACGTAAACATTTTTATGATTTGTACAAAAAAATTAAAAATGCTTTCTGGTTCTTGCGAGAGTTTGAATACATTTTTTTCTCAACTTCACATCTCAACCCTGGTCTCGTCAAGTTTGTAGCTTTAGCGGTTTTAAGTCAAACTTGCCATTCACGAGCGGAGTTCGTTAGTATGTATATTTTCGCTAGTGTTAGTTACACATGTCGACAATGTTTCGCGCTCAACGGAAACTCCAATTTTATGATGTCAAGTGCAGTGCGAACCCTTTCTTACACACGCCCAAGGAAGAAAGCGAAGCTCAAGCTCCTAATAACACTTAAAGGCAATTTATGTGCTGTCTATTCTTGGAGGATCCTTTGTTCGAGTTGCCCAAGACACGTCTGAGACGATATTCTGAGTGATGAATAATATTTTTTGATTTATGTCTCATCTGTCAGTGACGGCTCAATCCCAGCACTTAAAATACAAATCTCACAGGTAATATTCTCGGTTCAATTTGTTGGTTCGTTTTCAAGCAATCCTTTTAGAGCTTTGAGAATGATTCGATTGTCATCCTTCCTTTTTTTCGGCTCGGTTTGCTCAGTTTTGTTTGGTGTTATTACTCTGTTTGACATCCGACAAACAGATTCCGCTCGAAATTGACGGAAAATTGTAAGTGGCGCAATTTCGTTGTAAGCTGTACATCTTTTTGAAAGTCACGCTCCTCTATTCGCGAAGCAGGGAGAGAGCCGAAAGGAAACTTTATTTATCCGAACGAAGTAAACGAGATAGACCCAATGTTTGCCGCAAATTCTCAACGGAAACAGCAGCAGGGATATAAATATAATACTTATGTTTTGGTTTTCAAACTTTGCCTGCTCTCCTGTCCTCTTACGTATATTTTTAAACGGATTAAACTTGCTTCTTTGTTATCCTTCAAACATTCCCTCCTTATTATTCGCGTAAGTCTCTTGAAATATCAAACTGAACAATTTCGTCCTGTAGAATTTTCATAAAAGCAAAACTTACGATTTATTCTTTTTTCCTGATAAGAATTTGTTTGCAAATCTACCAATAACAGTTGCCTTCAGTTCAGCAGAGGCAAATTGGCTGTACATTTCCAGTTATTCACTCTACGTTACACGCCCGACAATTTTTCGCATGGTCCTCCGAAAGTTGCAAATCCGCGATTAACGTCGCGGATAATGCTAGTTGTCTGATCTCTGACGAAGGTTTGTAAGTTCAAGCTGCGCAGCAGATTGGCCGCTTTGTACGACCGGTCAAGAGTCTGGTGTTTCTCCTCAGCTTTTTTTTTTTTCATCCGGCCTGGCCTTTCTTCTCTCGCATTTTACTCTCGTTCTCGTGAATCAACCCCTATCCTTATGTAGTCCGGCCAAAGCGTGACTTACGTATCAACCGCTAGTTCAACCTGAGAAAAAATGTCTCACCTCTCTGAATCTTTATGCGATTCGATAAGCTTCTTCTGTAACATTTTAGAATTTTCCGATAAACAAAGTTGTTCCACCTAAAACATGTTTTTTTCCAACTTTTTGTAACTCGAAAAAATTTCGTAATACCTCTTTTTTGTGAAAAGCTGTTTTTATGTCAAACAAAAGTTGCTGACTCACTTTTTATGTTATTCCTATATAATGTTCATTTCATCATCGGAAAAGTGCAAACCTGGCGATTTCACTTTTCACACGACATTTTTATGTTTACGTCCCTGAGTGCGATCTTTCACCAACTGTAGATATATATTCGTCATAAAGCTCGTGGAAAATTGTTACTCAAATAACACATAGCTGGGTAGCAAATTTTTCATCAACGCTTTTACGTAAAGACTTTAATGGTTCTATTATATTTGAAACTTCTGCCGGACGAACGTAAAATGGGGCTTCTAAGGGTTGTGCGTAATTCCACGTCATGATTTTTCCATTAAGATTTTCCATCGAATTTTTTTTTCACGATTTTACATAATGTTGCTTCGTAGTAAAAATATCTTTCGTTCTGAACAAACAATTCATCCAAATTATTTCCATAATAAAATAAATTATGAATAAGACAAATAATTAAACAAAATAATAATAATAAATATAAAAATATTCTACTGGCGCAGGTTATATAAAATTTTGAAACGATGGTTTCTAAGATCTGAAAACCAAGTTGGAAAGTAAAGTCGGTTTTGTGTTCAATATTTTCTTTCCGCAGCGTGGCTTGTGGTCACTCAGAAATATTATATTATATTATTCATCAAAAGGGAGCTAAGATGTTCGAGTCATAAACGCACACACATCCCGGGCGCTTTCTCGACGCGTCATCTGCGATTTTGCACCGTGTCAGTGTTTTGCGAAAATGGCACCTGCGCGGCATGTGGCAATGACACATATGCCCGGGCTACGCGCTTATGAGAAAAAACTCTGCGAAGCGTAACCCAGGCTCCAAAGCATCAGCTCTCGTCTTTTTTGCCGCGAGTCCGAGGACAGTCCGAAATATGACTTTTTCGCTGTAAACTTTCCGACACTTAATTACACGGATCTTACAAAACTTACAGCTTTTCATCTAGACAAATTGTCCAACTTATTACTCTACATTTCTACCCCCTTTTTTGTTCCCACGTGGTAAAATATGTTTCGTGCAAAATCAGAACGAGAAGTTTCTAATTGCAAAGTTGTTTCTGAACAAATTTGTTTCTAATTTGTTGGCAACATTTAGATGATGTTTTTCTAAATGAAACTTGCGGAACAATTTTCGTCATTTTAATTTCGGACCGATGGAAAAAGTTGGAAAGTGCGAGTCATAATTTTTGCGTCCTTCAAGGGGTGACTCGAAATCTTTGACGGAAGTTTCAGTTCTTCGGAGGGTTCCGAGCTTCTTAAAAGGTTCACAGATAAATCGTCAAGTGAATCTTTGGGGTAGCGGCTGAGCCTTGGCAAAATCCGATTATGAAAAACGAGCCTGACTAAAATCAAGCGAAAAGACGTACGTACATTATGGCCGCAACAATGTACGCAGTCAATCACTGCGCGACTGGTTGCATATGCCGAGGAAATTGTGCGTTGAAAGGTCTGGTTATGTATTTTAAATGAGACGGCTTTTCGCAAAAACTCATTCAATTTCTTCCAATTTGTTTTTATCAAGGCACGGAGTTTTCACTCGCACGCCACAGGCAATGTTATCATGTTTACATTTTAATTCGAGGTGAAATTTTGTTGCAACGACTCGATTTGAAATTAAAATATATAAATGAGACACGAAACTCGCAAAAGTTTTATAACCTGATGTACTTTTAACTGCCGTAGCGTGATGGAAATCACTAGAAAATGAGTCATGAAAAATGTATTACTTTTTGCGTGATCTTCCTTCTGGTGTAATGTCGGAAGCAACGAATTTCAAACTGTATATGTTTTTGTTCTAAATTACACTTGTCCATATTGGTCACGGACTAATGACTTAATTTAAATTCCACCTCACATACTTCTGATTCCGAGGATTATGCCTGATAATAAATTATTTCAAAATAGACCGGATAATATGACGATTTAATTTTGGTAATGAAATAATCTGGAATGTTCACAAATTTTCACATTTTCATTTCCCAAATCCAAAAATAACGTGAAGTAATGTTAAAACAAATAAAATTCATGTTCCTTTTTAAGTTTCACTTACAGGAATACAAAGTATATAGTGATTATCATTTATAAAACATTTTTGATGTAGCTTCACTATAAAACATGGTTAAATGCGGATGCCAGGTTTCGCTTGGTTTTTCTCGTCGAACGAAGCGCCATGGATAGTAACAGAGGCATTTGAAGCATTACGTTTATAGCGCATAAAGTGTTTATTATCGGCTTCTTGTACGTAACGTGAATCACGAATGGCCGGTTTGGCGACAGTCGCGATAGTTATTCTAGATCCTTCATCCTTACTTGAACCCAGTGGGAAGATATTTAAGGCTCGTTGCACGTATGACTATATACGACAAAACGCAATTTAATTATCCTCATTATTCTGAAAATGCCCGTACCTGATTTCAACTTAAACTTTGAATTCTTCAATCTGATTATACTTTAAAAGAATTCAATTTACCAAAATGTGACGAAAATTTATTCATATCTTTAATATTTTTAATTTAAATTTAAATACTTTGAGATCCAATTTCCATGTACAAAATTAGAAAAAGAGAACTTTAATGGAAAATAAATTTACGATGGAAAGGGAACATTGTAATTGAAATAGTTCAATGGGAAGTATGTTTTTTATACAAGTATATGACGATAATTCACAAAGCGCACATAAACACACAAAGAAGAAAAGCAATGGCTAGGAAATTTTGCGGCTTAAATGTTCATGCAATCCAATTATTTGAGGCGGTCGACTACAAAGCGAAAAATTGTCCACAAAGGCACGGTTGTTTTATATTATTTTAAGAGATGCTTCATTGAAGAGCGCTCTAGTATTATGAAAGAGAACACGATAAATAAACCGTGCCTAGATTTTCGGTAAACTGTAAATTTAAAAATTGTAATAATTTAATCGACGATTGTCGATGGATGAATTTTTGTAAATTCTCTCGAATGTTTTGTCCGAACAAATTGTGAAATGGTTAATGTAAATTTCGATTTATTTATATCGGACTAATAAAATGTTGATATTTAAATATTAAATTCTGTTTCATCCTACAGACAATATCGTTTTTCATTAAGAGTGTGTTCACAAGTTAAATCGATAAATTAACAAAAGGCTTTATTTGAAAATTTGCTATGCAACTGCAGCACTATTAATGCCAATTTACAACCTACTAGTATTCGGTTCAAATTTATGTTTTGTTAATTTAGGAAACATTTTACATTCCGTATTGCAGTGTTTGAAAATGTGTTCGGTCATGGTCACGTATTTATAAAAGTAAATAATTGGTAGCCAATCTGGCGAAATTAAAGCAATGGAAAAAGTTCAAAATTGTCTGGATAATAACTGCGCCAAGGGATTGACTGTATTTTTTTTTAAGTCGAAACTTTTCTCTTCAGCCCATAGCTCATACAATGCAAGTGCTCATTATTGAAGTTGTGGAACTCGTTAAATAATCGGATTTCGATTGAATTAAAACCGTAGTCATGCGAATTCTCAGTTTTTCGCGAGACAAAAGGGGAAATTAGTTGATAACGATGAGTGGAAGAGAATGATTGTTCCATCAAAAATGATCGTTCTATACAATTTCACGTGATATCTCACCTTATTTTATGAAAAATGATCTAATTTATTTTCAAGCAAACCATGCCATGATTCACTAATCGTATACGTTTTCATTAACGATATACTATTTCATTCTATTAAAGTTAATTTCTACCAGCTGACGACGCGGGTAGGTGTCAAAATAATTTTTCAAAATATAATAACAACGAAAAAGCTAACACTATAGAAAATAAATTTTGTTCTGTTTTTCTTTTTTTTCTAATTTTCATTAATCTTTTGCAAAGATTAATTAGAAAAAAATTGTAAAGTTCAAATTTGAATTAGGCAAAGAGATGTTCGGCGATGACTAAAAGTTTTAATTAAACTGTCTGCTATAAAAAGAACGCATTATTGAAATCGAACTGGACGAAAGATAGAGCGAATTTGTTAATCCGTAGTACTAATTCATTGGTGGGCAAGTTATCGAGGGATTAAAACGTACAAAGTCCTTTTTTTAGATTAAAAAAAACTCAAACAGTGTTTTAACTGGATGTTTCGCTGAGTGGTATTTTTTGCTCACGAAAATGACACCGAGGCTGAAGTGTAAATTTGTGTAAGCATCGGAAAAAACTTTAATCCAAAAAATCCTCATTTCAACTCATTTAAGACCAAGCAACTTGCAAATTAACGTTGTGGTAACCTTTTTTTTAGATTCTTGTTCTAAAAATGCAAATATGTTATAATATGTAATACGATTTTTCACAAAAAATTCAACATTTTACAGATATCCGATATTTTTCATAATTTTGAATAATGATTCAAAGTAACATAATATCATGCAAAATTTCGAGACATTTAAGTCTGTCTGAATAATGTAATAACTATAATTATTATTAATAAAAATAATAATAATAAATAAATAATATGATTCTTCAATTTTACCGTTAAATCCTGAAATATTCAGTTTTCATATCATGATAAATAAAAAGTTTGAAACTAATCATACAATACAGTGTATGATATAGAAATAAATAAATAAAGTCTGATGAATGGAGTGTGATAAATTGTGCACGAAATTAGATTATGGAGAAGAAGGATCAAGATCAAATAAATCGGACTGGTTGATTAACCACATCAATCTAACTGTGATAGAATTATTTACCCCGTTCAATGCATCTCTATTATTAGCGTTCAGTAGTATCAAGTTTGGTCGGATCTAGGTGCGGATTGTTTTCGGCATGTCTACAAAGCTGTCAGGATTCAAAATATTGACGCGCTTCGAATTCGGGATGCTCAATTTGCGAATAGAAATGTAGGTCAAGAATATTTAGAACGATCAATGATGCGGATTGCACGAAGCCGGACTGCATTGCATTATGTGAGTTTCACTGTTTCGTGATCTGTCATTCTCGCCACTAGCTTAAATTACCTGCTGCGAATGACCAGAGTCAATAAACTTGTTTTTACAACGGGCATATGATAATTTTTCAACTTTTTACAATGTTTCTTTCACGTTGCAGTAAAATGAGTACGCGTACAACAAAAATGAAAAGAAAGAAAAAAATTACAAACAAAATATAAATGAACATAACGATTCAGATTATTTTTAGTTTCATTCAGGCAAACCACATTTTCTCAAAGGGGTATAAAAAATCAAAGAAATATTAAAATTGATTGAAGATGAAATGCATTCATCATCTGAATAATTTTTGTCACAATGAGGGCATAATTTATAACAGAATGGAAAGTTGAGTCACCCAGGGATGACGCATGTAGTTTCGTCCAAGCTTATAAATTCGCGTTCGGACGGATTTCCAAATTTAGCATAGAGTGACGTGAAAGGGCTCGCGGAGTTTTACCTGTTACAATGATGTTTATGGTAATTTCGTCGGGTTGTATGAAACACTGTTGACGTTTATTACAGATGTACGTTTGTATTTCCACTGAATGAAATAGAAATGAGAAATGGCAATTTACATGTAAACACAAAAGGGATTGCATCTTTAATGTCATGCGAACTTTTAAGCCACTTAATAAATTCATTGCATGTTGATTGATCGGTTTTCAAATTGTCGCGTTTTAACATTTCATTTCATATAACATTTCTCAGTTGAACTTTCAATCATAATGTCATTTAATTTTTATCCATTTTTTATTTATTCTTCTTCGGAGATGGAAATAGGTTACAAAAAAAAACGAATAAAAGACGACAGTTCTGCATCCAAAAATAACCAATATAATGATATTTTAATGAAAAAATGAAGTGTATAAAAAGTAGCATCCAGGTAGCTATACAAATTTCCACAACCCTTAAGCTTTGAGGTCAATAGGCCACCGTAGCAAGCTTTCGAGCCGCAAAATCAAATTAAGTTGAGAAAGGGAAATATCGTAGAGTTGAAGTTGGTTGTGTCGTATGCCTTGACGGCGATGTTTTGAGGCTCAATTATCAACGATTTTCGCGTAACAAAAATTGTGTGCAAACATGTTCTGCAGCCGCGGTTTGACCTACTTTGCCGCTTGTTTTCAGACTTCTCATCCGGGAAATAAAACAAGTGGTAGAAGTTACATCTGTGCTCAGAAAAAAAAGTTAAAGAAATAGGATCCGGGATGATCTCAAATAGTCTGGACGTCAACCGAATGCGGTATACGATACATGCCATTTCGAATACAAAAATTACTTTCAGTTTTTATAAAATTTTGACAATGAAAATCGAACATTCGCTCCAATCATACGATTTCTTCTATAACATAAAACCATGCACGAAATCTTGAAAAAAAAAATTACATTAGAAAAATGTCGCGCAAAAAGAAATTTTTCGCAATAAAATAAAAAAACCATATGCAAAAAATCAGATCAAAAATAAGATTTAAATAATTTTAATTTTTTGGAAAATCTAGTCGAAAAATGTGGATAAGCGATTTTCTGAATTAACATTCCAGAAGTAGCCTCAATGCAAAAAAATCGGAATGCAATTGAAAGAAACGTGAGAATGTCGCATTTTCTTCTGAAAATGACATGAAAAAATTTTGAATTTCAAAAAACGTCATCGAAAAGCGATTTTGTACTTCAGAATGCCAGAAATAGTCCATATGTAAAAAATCAGAACAAAATCCAAAGATTTAGAAAATTTTTGGTATTCTGAAAAATGCAAAAAAGTCACATTTCCTGACGAAAATGACCCAAAAATGCAAAATTGAACAAGCCGTAAAATGTTAAGGCAAAATTGAGAGCAACTAAGATATATCTAAAGAAAGAACATTACCATAAAAAAGGTCTATAAAAAGTTGGTATCATTATGATGACGTTATCATTGAGTGAAAATAACACATGCTTAATTAAGTAAACTTATAAAACGTCTCTTTGGTTGTCCGAACCTAGAACACGATGCTTTTGGCAACAGTGAGGCTGGGCGTTACATTGAACTTGCATACACATTTACATGAACGGATCAATTTGATTGACAACGACACGAAACAGGGGTACAGAGGATAGGGAGAGCGTTCGCGTATCGGCTCGCTTCAACGCTCGGTCAATCCCAAAAACATGTTAATAAGTGGTGAGTCGCCGCTGCTATGTCCAACGTCATACTCGTATTATAATTCAAACGCATTAAACCTTTTACATCAAACACATTATTATGTTACCTTTTTTCCAGTCTCAATCACAGTGACCCGACGAGTAATTGTCACAAATTGTATATAATTTTGCCAGTAATACCTTAGTTCGATAATTCGATTTGGAAAATTAATTGAATAATTCAGCCAGCTAGGATGTAACAAAATAATGTTATTGATTTTTATTCCACTTGCAGGAGAATAAAAAAATGCCTGCCTGATTATCATATCGATCCATCAAATTTAATGGGAAGAGTCTGTGCCAAACCGTCATGTAAGTGTACTCACCTAATTGTAACATCCAATCAACACCTAGTAGCTGTTCCTGATTAAACAACCCTTACTTAATTAATCGCACAAAAACTCACTTCAAGTCACAGTCGCGTCATAAAAAACGTGTTGAAACAATAAATTTCCATTCTATTTTCGTTTGATCATTCGTTTTTGCCTCGAAAATTATTTTCAAATCACATATTTTAAAATTGAACATTTCCACTTTACCTTCACAAACCAAAAAACAATTACTACCGTGAAATCGAACTAAGTATCTAAACTGCAAACAAAACTGCGTTCTATTTTGAGTTTTTGTATTAGGGACGGAACATTTTCACTGGTATAGACCAAACTAATTAAATTTTAGTACATCACATGTTAGGAGCGTATATAGATAAGATACAGTTGAAGCTCATATTGATCCAGAGATGGACTTTGGTGCAACTTGCCAAGTTCCACTTCCAACCCTAATACGTTTTGTCTAGATTATGATGATTCGATTACAAAACATTACTTTTCCTTTTTTCCCATCCTTTTCCCGTCTAGACGTTTCACCTTGTTATTGAAATCAAAAACATTTTTTCTCGTGTTCTGTTTATCCTTCAAAATCTCCAATGTTTACATTTTTCGTCGGCCAAATTAAAAAGCCCTTTTTGACACCTTACAAAAGCACTCAAAAACTCGTTCGTGAACGAGAAAAAAATTCGAACGATAATCGGGGCCCACCCATTAACACATAATACATCTTTGGCTATTTTCGCAAAATGCCCCCCTCTAAATTAGTCGAAATCGGGGCGATCTCTCGATCTCGAGTGTTTTCGTGGAAGCGGCAGTCATTTCGCCGTGAGGCTGGTGGGGATCGGGCGATCGCTCCCCCCCACCATCAGTGAGCCACGGGCAAGCGAACGAGCACGCCGGCGCCTCAGTCGAATCGCGTCCGCTGAGAGACTCGCATACGACGCTCGATCGTTGTGCAAAAAAGCATCCTCTTTGTCGTGCGGCGTTTGACTCGCGGGATTTCTCGGCCGTTTTTGCAGTGACAACGGCCGGACGAGCGCACCGCGCAGCCGAAGGTCAACGTCAGTGCCGAACCTGTGGTTGTCCCGGTTTTCCAAGCGTTGTCCCCATCCCGGCTTGGTTTCAGTTCGCTTTTTTGTTTTGCGTCACAGTCAAGTTGAGTTCAGTTCAGTGACTGGTGCTTCGCTTCTGGAACAAAGGCACGAATTCATAGTATCGATCGGCAGACGCTGCACCCGTGCCCCTTTTTTCGGCAAGTCCATTTTTTAAATTTGGTTTTCATTTATCATTGCAAACCGAGGGGGAGGGGGAGAGGCCAAAAGCCCACGACTGCGCAAACGTGCGAGGGACGCTTTTCGTCTAGTTCTTGTCAATCGGGATCAAATTGTTAAGGATTAAATTTCGTACGCGACCTTGACACGAACGTTCGTCCGGTGTTCCTTGATGCTGCGCTAGCTCGCTGGCTCGATGTTGCACTGGACCTGCTCCGACCTTGACATTTTGTATAGTAAACATTGCGGATCGAAGAGACAAGGTGAATGAAACCTGTCATCCTGTTTTTTTTGTTTACAGTATATTGTATTTCGTTCCCCCTTTTTTTATGTATATGAGTCATACAATTTTGCATTCCCGTTTTTCTTGTCCGGGAGTCGTGTTACGGTTTTTTTGTTCACGATTCACTTCTGGGTTTTGTTTTGGTTTGCTAATGTGACAGAAAAATGAACCGTAGTTTTTATTGTTTCCGATGCACCTCATTGTTGATGTCACCTGTCCCCGTGGGAATCGTGTAATTATTGTGTTAGGATGGGACATTTTGTTTTCGGTTACAGTTTCAAGTAACTTGTCATTTACTTTTGTACTCCTGTCAATTAACGAAGACAATAATAGAAAAACTTGGTTTTTAAATGAATGTGTAACAGACAATGTCTCGGTCTGGCGATGTTGCAATTCGTATTATAATTTTGGTGCGATTTTCTAGGTTAGTTTTTGTTTGTAGTGTAGGAATCGCGCGCGAGACCACGTTTTCTTTCTGTTTGCAAGGGGGAGATGCGGTTTGACTGGTTGGTCGCGGAGACGTACCCCGAGTGTAGCGAGAGATATAAGAGCCGAACGTCCTAAGCGTAACCAAGGATTAAAAAGTATTGATTCTCGGCTGTCGTTTTCTTAAAACCCGCGTTCGGATGAAAAAGAAACTTGTCCTACGCGTTGTCTCGCAGTCGAATCTTAAATTTGACACCTCGCAATGTTTTTGTTGCGATATTGATGAGGTGTCAAAATTAATGGGCTTTTGTTTTTTCCACTCCGATTGATCATTTCTTTTTTCGTTGAAGACCGACTGAATTACGAATCACAGGTTAATTGATTTTACGAGCCTAAAAAAATTTTAGTACGTAAGCCACTGGAAGATATATAGTTTATGAAAAGAGAAAAATAAAAATTGTCAGAGGATTTAATTAAGGATTGACATTATGGCGGACTTTGAAGTTATGAATTTTTATATTCAATTAACGATAAAACATGGCTGTGAAGGTCCATTTAGCAGTGTGTCGTACTTGTAGATAATAATTTAGCGGATGTGGAAAGTTCAAACTACAACAATTAGCGGCAGATAAAAATATTGGCCTTGTCAATTACAAGCTTTCTCGTGTACAAGGTTGGATTTATTGTCTTGGTAGTCTGTCAACCGTGTGATAATTTCATCTCTTTTGCTTCCAGTTGGCTGGACTGCAATTAATTAATGCAATGCACAGAAGTATTTCGCAGTGATTAAACAGTACTTGTTTTACATTCAGGGGTGGATTCGTAATCCATATATAAGGATCACGAAACTATATACATAGAGTGCTGTTGAAACTCAAGTACTTCTGCGAATGATAGCACGGACGAGCCAGAGTTGCATGTGACACAGAAGTTGTAATGTCATCGGAATAATATTTGATAAACTTTTTATCATCACAACAGTCGTGAATAATCAGCGAAGAAAATTATTACTAAGGAGAAAAATGTAACGAGAAATGCGGCCACAGGACGGCCTCATAAAAACTTGGATTCACCTGAAAAAAAATTCGTAAAAAGATTAATTTCTGTCAATTGAAGAGCATTTAATAAAAATATAACATGAAAAAAAAAGGTGAATAGTTTAAATAAAATTGATTGAATGATAATAACAATTACGATACGATAATAACAAAAAAACATGAAAGTTTATTTTAGCCCCGGATTGATCTGTTACATATTTTTCTGGGTTAATAATGATAATTAATCAATCAAAACAGAAATGATTTAATTTAATAATAACATTTTTGTGGGATGAAAAATGATATAATTAATTAAAATTGTATTGCCATTGATGTGGTATGATATTCGGTGTAAATTGACATTATTATTCAATCCATCAGATAAAAACAAACAATTGCACCGGACCATATATTATTGCTAAATTCTTAATTATATCCAATGTGGATGGATAAAATGCAACATTTATTATACCACCTTACAATTTCACTTGGAACAATAACATCATTAGTTATTCATATCACAGTCGTTTGTTTGGAATAACAAATTGAATTGAAGTGGTTATTTTTTTTTGACTGATCATTTTTATCGATCAGGGTTTTTTTATCTCAATCTGTTTTGGTATCTAAAATAAAGGACTCGTTATGAATTTTTACTTAATATCGAGAGAAATACTGGCATTAATAATTTATAGAACATAAAATGTGTATACAATTGTGCCGAGATCCGTCTACAACGAGGTACAACGATTCGAACAATATGTTAAACAGGCACGATTAGACCAACTTTGCAGTCGTGTACAAGTGCATTATAAGAATGTTAGGACATTGAACCTATTCAAGGCAGTTTAGAAAAAAAGTCACACAATGAAATGTTCAATCGTCAACGAGTGGTTTATTGAAGCTCAACACCATCTTATGATTTTCTGTTGCAAAGTTCAATAATGTTCCATTTTTTAAAAACAAAAAAAAAAAAAAAAAAAAAAACTAACGTAAG